>JAXQQM020082398.1:0-196371 GCA_034641835.2 Pinus albicaulis | reverse complement strand
ATTGGTGGAACCTTTGATAGGATTTCGGGAAGTACATCAAGTCCTCCATTGCCTTCGCCATTGCCAAACCAGCCATTAAGAGACAAGGCCTCTATACTCTACTTCCTACACCTATTCTACCTTCGAAATCCATCTCCATGGATTACATGTCATGCCTTCCTTCTACTAAGCATGTTAACGGCAATGTTCTTTGTGGTCGTCGATAGATTCTTGGAGATGGACATTATGGTGGCCTACAAGAAGAATATCATAGCAGAAGCCAATAATAAACTCTTCTTTGAACAAGTTTGGGTACACTTTGGGATCCCACAATGTGTCATCTCATATCACGACAAAAAGTTCCTTAGTACATGTTGGTCTAGTATCTCGTCGATGTTGGACAAAGTGTTGGTCACCTTAATTGCTTATTAATTTAAACAATCAAGTGCTACATAAATTGTCAACCCAGGGAAGTCTGTTTATTTCAAAGGCAATCACACACTGTATATGCTTAATCTCAAAAGAAATGAAATGTTGTAGTAAAAATTACACTAATCACACCTTGCTTCAACAAACTGAAGTCTACTTGAGTTACAGCAAAGGAAATCTTTCTATTGCAGACAATCACCAAAATAATCTTGGATTACATTAAAAAGACAACAATCTAGGAAAGGAAACCAATCTGCAGAAGGAAAGACCAATTATGCTATAATAGAGAACATGACCCTATTCCCCAAGTAGGAATCTTCATCCCCTGTTTCTGATTACCAAGCTTTCACAAAGTCATTCTGTATGAAAACAATGCAACAAGTAATGCAAACAAAGTTTTAGCAATAGATAACAAAGTTCCAAAACTGCATAAATGATTTTAGCAAATAGAGTTTAACAAGGCATAAATGAAAAGAACAGTTAACAAACTACGGAAATAAATGGGTGAATCTTGTGAAGAAGGTGGGCCCTTTCCTTCTCACAAGATTCCCTAGAAGAAGGAATTAAAATGAAATTCTCAGAACAAGCTCTTATTCATCTGTCGAAAGTAACATATTACAAAGGATTCACGTTCCTTATCTGTAAGGCTGTTCAAAATAATCCTCTCGTAGTCTCTCTTCTAATGTTGATGTCTCCTCTTTTTAAAGAGAAGAAATCTATTACAGAGTTGGTCGCATTGTAGAAATCCTATTTTTTGTTGAACCCTTGGTTAAAGTGGGGGGGGGGGGGTGAATCAGTTTAACACATTCATGGACTTTTAAAATTTTTCTTTAACACTTGTTTACACCTTCATTTCATGTCCAAATTAATATATGAGTAATCTTAGAATGTGAGCAGCAAGTATTAATATAATGTAATAGTAGAATTAATATGAGAGCAGCAAGTATTAAGCAGATGATATAAACCAGATCAACACATAAACATCATGCACAGAGACACCAGATATAAGTGGAAACCCATAAAGGGAGAAAACCACATCTTATTATTGTTGTGATGCAAAGACAAGCTCCAACTCCCTCTCACCACTGTTTTCTGCAGGCACCAACCTACAGGAGGCTCTATCCTCAATTCTGCAAGCTACAACTTGCAAGGAAGCTCCAACTCCCATCAATTTTCTGCAGGCACCAACCTACAGGAGGCTCCAACCTCAGTCAGCTACAACTAACATTTTATCAAGCTACAACTTGATGTGGAAGCACCAACTCCCATCTATTTTCTGCAGGCACCAACCTACAGGAGGCTCCTACCTCAGTCAGCTACAACTGGCATCTATCAAGCTACAACTTGATAGGGAAGCTCCAACTTCCTTACTCTTTCAAAAGAAAAACACTTGCTGATTTACCTTGGATATCAGCTCTGTTCTGTACCTTCTCTTCTGTTGTTCATCAGTCCTCATATCTGTCCTTATATCATTTCTACATCTTCTCAGATTCACTATCAGCTCCTCCTTCTTCTTTGCTCAGTTCCTCCTTCTTCTCTGCCTCACTGCTTCATTTCTACATTCTCTGACTTTTCACAACATCTCGTTCTACTCCTCCTTCTTCTTTTCTCTGCCTCAATTCCATACTCTGCATTCTCTATGCTCACTCTCTCTAACCTCTTGTAGCTTTCTTATTTTCTTCAACTCTCTTCAATTCTACTGCACACTCTCTTCTTCTCTCACTTTATTTTCGTAACATTCTCCCCTTGGATATTACCCTGTTTATACAAAATAACTTCATGGTTGTTTGTATTCTACTCGGAATTTGAAATGGACAGCCATATCTCTTTGCCTTCTACCTTCTCATCTCTTTTATTAACTCATTAAATTAAATATAACAATATGTATTAATTGAAGTTTTCGATTAGGTTTTGTTTTACTCTGGAGACTTGCCAATACATCACAAACAATATACATCGGTTAAACCATTTACATTGTAATTACAATGTGAACTCAGCTCACTCATTTTGACCCCTTGGTTCACTATGCTTTTCTTTTACTTAGGCTTGTGTTTCCTTTTAGCCTAACAAGCTTTCTTGTTCTTGTCATATAGTTGCTGTATTTACTTTCTCCTGATGCGATGTAGCTGCTGTTATCTTGGAACTCAAACACATATCAATCATGGTTTATAAACCCATCGAGTTCGGAACTCAATCGCAATCGCAATTTTTGTTTACATGTTCCACGGCCAAGATTCTCCGATGTGATTTGGTGAGGGTCCCACAGTATAAGAATTTGTTTGTATTAAGGCCGAACAATAGAGTGCCTTTCATATATGTATATAGTATGATTTTTTCGTTTGAATATAAAGCGCAACATATAACGTATATGTATATATATATGCTTTGGACCCTTGTGTATGCAATGCACTGCGTATATATAGGCTTTCCGCTTCAGCTTTAGTGTATCTTCCAGCTGGGGTAATGATTCTCGGAATTTTATGTGTTTCGAGAATTTTATGTGGGGGTCCCACTTGCATTAACTTTGGTTTATATGCAAGCATTTACATAAGGTTTTTGGTCATCCACCTTATATATTCACATACCAACTCATTTTCAGCATACATGTATGAAGTCAACCTTTCATAAACACATCGGGTCCGCACCATTCACACATAACACATATAATTCTGACTTCACATAACAGTGCCTCCTCAATCAACGGCTATGGTATTATCACATTCCCCTCTGGCATATCAATGGTGGTCGTGCAGTTAGATCGCACGAATTTTAGTCCTCTGAACTCAAGCGATGAACTGGGGCCCAGTGGTTAACTTTTTCTCACATCCAACGGTCGTTTTCTTATTGCGCTTCAACCCTCCGATCCTACGACAATCGCACGAGTTAGATGCACGAACTTTAACTCGCGATGAGAGCGGTATCTCCAAACCGCTTAAGACCACATGTTAGCCTATGGCATTGATCGCGTTCAAATTGGGAATATAGCTTATCATACAAAAGCGGTGCGATATGGGTGAATTTGGTTTTCACAAACCAGCGCCATTCCTGGCGGCCTCGTGGTTCCTCTCCTTTTCCCTCGGAGTTCCATCTTCAACACAATTCAATTGTTTACTAATTCCTTCACAACTGCGTCCAAAGCTTCGCTCTTCTACATATGTTCTCACGACATTTCACTATCATAATCCAGCGCCTCTGTTGGCTCCCACTGGCTCTAACACCTTCTATCATTCATCCTTGAAACAGAGTTTCTCACGCGTACGCATCTAATTCTTCTTGAGCTCAAAGTCCACCACACAGAGATTAATCAATAATATAGGAATTTGAGAGACCGATCACTCTGAGGTCGATTCACCGAAACTTGCACTCATGGCTTTAAGTTTTAACACAGAGCTTTAATAGGCACACGATTTTGCGTTTTGATGTCACGATAACCCTCCGGGGGCATACATGAATACTATTAAGTTGATCATGGACAGAAATACAATCTGATCCTTCTAAAGCAGAATCCATTTGCATGCGGTCCGCCTCCTTGAAATCATCAACACATTAAAGGTTGGGTTTCAACACGGAATCCCATCATCCTTTCTCAAGCACTCTCATCATTTAATATACACATAGACTCAAACAAATTGACAACCTCTCGAGATCTCCAATCACATGACCCTTCTAGCGCCTACGCTTCATGTCTCATGCTCTCTGTTTAACTCCTTGTTTCTCTACCTCTGTTGTTTGGCTTGTTACATTTCAACGAGTCTTCTTTACTTCATCTCCCTTTGCCATTTATGTTGTCTCCTTTCTGTTCTTGCTTCTCTTTTTGCCTTCTTCCTCTATTCTTCTCTTGTTGTCTTCTCCTTTGCTTTTGCGCTGTCCTTTGTCTATCTCTGTCTCTTACGCCCTCCTTTGCCATCAATGACAACATTTCCAACAGTCTCCCCCTTTGGCATTGATGGCAACACATCCACCGATAATCCAATGCTTCCTCCAAATCTTCCTCTATCTAGCTTCTTTTAGAAGACATTTTCTTCTATTTCTTGCTTTTCCTCCCCCTTTGACATCAATGGCAAAGGGTTGCACATTTCTCAGTGTTGATTATTTCTTTTCATTTCTTCTCTTTGAGATGTGTTTAGGCCTTCTTCTTCTGACTTTGTACCATGCTGCTCTAAACTTGTGTACAAGACTTGTTGAGAGAACACTTTGAGGAATATTGGACTTGAATATACGCAAGTTGGCCTAATCTAGCTTAGCTGACTCTTTTCACTTGAGTCTCTAGTATTATCTTCACTGAGAAATCCATATACGGTGAGGAAGGTTGTAGTTGGAGTCTATCTTCTTCTGCAATAATCATCTGCAGTACAACATCTGTTCAATTGTGATGATGCCGATATGTCTTTTATAGTCGTGGTTCACTTTTCTTGCCTGTTGGTGATGATTTGAGCTAGGATGCTGATAATCATATTACACTTAATAGCTGCAGGTCCTTGTTACTGATGTGATCAATAAATCAACCAGAATTTGATCTAAGAGATCAAATGCCTTTACTACTTGCATAATGTACTTTATGACTCCATGACAATGTTTTGAGCTTCAACTGACCCAACTAATTCTTCATACTTTCAATACTTAAACTTTCTTTTCATGCTGAATACAAATAACGTTGGGAATACCACCTTGATGTACTCTTGCCATAATCCTTTGATCCTTAGGACCTGTACCATACTGCTGCTACATTGATAACACTTGGTATTCTGTTGATAGGCATGCTGCTTGTACCAAATACCCACATTGATACCACTTTCACTTCAACTCACACATGAACCCATAGAGAAGAGAACCTTCATAATTTCTGCTATTGAGCTCTCCACTGATTTCAACAACAATCATCAATATATTGAATCTGATCTTGGCATTTTTTACCATTCTTCTTTTTCTGTCATTCTGTTCCAAGGAAAGTTATTGCATGTTCCTTTCTAGGACTGCTCTAGAATCATTGCTGCTTTATATTCAATTCAATTGTTCTAACATAAAGATCTTTGGGAAGACATCTTCAATTTCTATACCAGGAGTCTTCATGGTCAGATCACTCAGAGATTTATCATTCATTTGATTGCATTCCTCCAAGGGAAATTTTCATAGATGAAAGATGTAATGATATAATGATGATAGGCTCTTCTCTTATTCCTCCTTCTTAAAGTGGTTCACTTGTTCATTCTGGCTGAATGATGCACACTGTGATCATCACTTATGTGCTGGTTTCTTCTTAGCTTACATGCTCATGGCTGATGTTCTCTCTACCACCAAGGCTTCTTGCTATCTTCTCTCCTTCCATCAATCTGTCAGCTATTTAATACTTCAAATGATATTCTTTCTCTTTAGTTCTCTGTTAGAGGAATTTCCTTTCACTTCCTGATCTCATAGCTGTTCTCATTTCATGGAGCTCTTCTTAGACTACTTTTTGTGGGGATTACATATGACCTGCTCTCCCCCTGAGATGTTGCTTCATATCTATCACTGGTTGGATATTTTCTGTCTCCTAGAGCAGCTCCCCCTGAGACTATGCTAGATTCATTATATTATTAAGATGATAGGCTCCCCCTTTCTCTTTTCCATCCATACTTTATTGGGGTTCTTCATAATGTCTGCACTTCTTTTAGATTCATAGTTTTGTTTGATTTGCTTTGTTTCTATCATATGTCTAGAGTTCTTTAATATATAAGGCAGTTTATAGTCCTTTGCTTTGTGGCCAAGCTTGAGGCATACATAACATTTTATTTTATCAAAGTACATTTGAATTTGAATGACCATGTCTCTTTACCTTCTATCTCCTCATTTCTTTTATTAACTCATTTAGAAAAATATAGCAATATGTATTACTTTCAAGTTTTTAGTGGGATTTTTTGTTTTACTTTGGAGACTTTCCAATGCATCACAAACAATATACATCAGTTAAACCATTTACATTTAATTACAATGTGAACTCCGCTCACTCATTGACCTCTTGGTTCACTACGCTTGTCTTTTTTGTGGTATGTTTTTTGCTGACTCTGCTAGCTTTCCTATTCTGCCATGGTGCAAGTGCTACATACGTGTAAGCGGCAATTCAACTCTCGGCATTATACAAATAATAGACGTTTTAATCCTTACAATGCCCTTATAGGCCACATGTTGGAAATGTATGTATGTTTGTGTGTGTGTGTGTGTGTGTGTGTAAATGTAGTGGTGCTTTCCTTTCCTCTTTAGCTTTGGATTAATTTTCTTGGAGCAAACCTATTCTTAGTCTTATCTTTTGGATAGACCCCACATGCCAACGATACTTCGCTCGTGTATTTCAATCGCAATCGCAAGATTCACAATACTCCTGTGATTTGGTCTTTTGATTTCTGCCAATGCGGATAGGAAAGGCCCACCATATAGTCAGTCAAATCATCTCCTCCATCCATCCCTTAGTGAATCTAACAGCTCTCATCCAATCGCTAAGTCGCAATCGAAACTTTCAGTTTGTCGATACTCTTTTACCTCTGATGCGATCAATTACTATACATTTCTGCATCGTTGCGATGAATCATTTTTCAAACACCTGCGTTGCGATTATTTTCAATCGTAACTTGCATTGCATGTTACGTGCCTAATCCTTCTTCGATGCGATAGAAACACTATTTACCATAACTCAACCATATATGAATCATAGTTTATAAGCCCATCGAGTCCCGGCTTCCCGAACTTCATCGCAATCACAATTTATATTGTCATGCTCCATGTTATACTTTATCCGTGCAATGTAACACTATTATGCGGAACACAAGCAAAGATTAATCACCGGTTATATGCCCATCGGGTCCGGAACTCAATCGCAATCGCAACTTTTCTTTACATGTTCCACGGACAAGTTTCTATGATGCGATTTGGTGAGGGTCCCACAGTATAAAACTTTGTTTGTATTAAGGCCGAACAATAGAGTGCCTTTCATATATGTATATAGTATGATTTGTTCCTTTGAATATAAAGCACAACATATAACGTATATGTATATATATATATATATGTGTGTGTGTGTGTGTAATGCACTACGTATATATATAGGCTTTCCGCTTCAGCTTTAGTGTACCTTCCAGCTGGGGTAATGATTCTCGAAATTTTATGTGGGGTCCCACTTGCAAACTAATTTTGGTTATATCCAAGCATTTACATAAGGTTTTCGGTCATCCACCTTATACATTCACATACCAACTCATTTTCAGCATACATGTATGAAGTCAACCTTTCATAAACACATTATGGAAATTCGCCACAATTCACACATAACACATATAATTCCGACTTCACATAACAGTGCCTCCTCAATCAACGACTGTGGTCTTATCGCGTTCCCCTCTGGCAGATCAATGGTGGTCGCGCAGTTAGATCGCACGAAGTTTAGTCCTCTGAACTTAAGCGATGAACTGGGGCCCAGTGGTTAACTTCCGCTCACATCCAACGGTCGCTGTCTTATTGCGCTTCAACCCTCCGATCCTACGGCAATTGCACGAGTTAGATGCACGGGCTTTAACTCGCGATGAGAGCGGGTTCTCCAAACCACTTAAGACCATGTAACACGATGAGGAATACCACTTTCTAGTGCAAATAAATTGTGATATGGGTGAAGTTGATTTCCAAACTTCTTTGCTCACTATTCACAGCTCTCGTGGTTCCGGTTACTCCCCTTACTCCAGGTTCCATCTTCAATGCAATTCAATTGTTTACTAATTCCTTCACAACTGCGTCCAAAGCTTCGCTCTTCTGCATATGTTATCACGACATTTCACTATCATAATCCAGTGCCTCCGTTGGCTCCCACTGGCTCTAACACCTTCTATCATCCATCTTCGAAACAGAGTTTCTCACGCGTACGCATCTAATTCTTCTTGAGCTCGAAGTCCACCACATAGAGATTAATCAATAATAGAGGAATTTGAGAGACCCATCACTTTGAGGTCGATTCACCGAAACTTGCACTCATGGCTTCAAGTTTTAACACAGAGCTTTAATAGGCACACGATTCGCGACCACACTATCAACAATAACCTTCCAGGGACGTACAGGAATACTATTAAGTTTAGTCATGGACCGGACTACAATCTCAATCCCTTCTACAGAGAATCCTATTGCACGCTGGTCATACTCCTTGAGTGCATCAACACATTAAGGTTGGGTTTCAACACAGGATCCCATCATCCCTTTCTCAAGCGCTCTCATCATTTAATATACACATAGACTCAACCAAGTGCGACCTCTCCAGATCTCCAATCACATGACCCTTCTACAACTGCCTCTACTTCATGTCTCATGCTCTCTGCTACTCGACTGTTTCTCTGCCTTTGCTGTTCGACTGTTACATTTCAACAGTCTTCTTCCGCCTGTCTCCTTTGCCATTTGTGTTGTCTCCTTTGCACTGCTTGCTTCTCTTTTTTCTTCTTCCTCTATTATTCTCTGTTGTCTTCTCCTTAGCTTCTCTTTTCTTCTGTCCTTTGTCTATCTCTTGTCCACTTGCCTACGTCCCCTTTGGCATCAATGACAACATTTCCAACATTTTTAACCCAATCGATATTTTATATTGAAATAGGACCTTCTGCATTCTTCCATAATAAATGTTGTTACATTGGTTATGATGATACTACATGCATCCCAAGGTACATTTGTTACCACCCGGTGTAACAACTTCTTTACTTATCTTTTCACATTCTTGTCATGCTGAAATCTTGCTTCAAAATCACAAATCACGGGTTGTTTAGCAACGAGATTTCGTACTATTAATTGTTTCAAAAATGGGATGTGGACTATTTCGATAACGTCTTTGTTCAAGCGCCGCAGTAGATTAACTGATACTTCAAACTGTTTCAGCAACTATATATTTTCGATTAATGATTAAATATGAAAGTAATGTAAAATTACATGTAGAACAAGTTAAACATATAGTAAAGAGAAGAATTTTATATACCTTTGGAAGAATGGATGAAAGTGATAGTATAGGCTTTAAATATGGACTGGAAAGGAGTGGAATGATAGCAAAATGTATGGTAAAAAAGGTACATTATAGAGTCCTAACATCCCCCCCAACTAAAAAGGTTGCATGTCCTCAGGAAACCTTAATTTGAATTAGAGTCCGGATACTGGCTTTTGGCATGCAAGTTACTTAGGCAGTAGCTATGGAAGGTACTGTCTGTAAAGGCTCTGAACCCTTGAAAATTTTGCAATCTTTGCCAATCTATTGCTTCATCCTTGTTTTCCAACCTATGATGAGCATGATATTCCTCTGCTAGCATCCATAAAATATGAAAATGAAAGTGGTACCCTATCCACTTTTCAGCACATTGCTGAACACATCTGATGTAATTGGGTACTCTAGAGAATGTGGTTTTGAGATTAGTAGGACTGAAAGTATTGTACTCCTTTTCCTTAGAATATTGTTTCCAAAACATATTATTTTCTCTTAAAGTAGCAGTTTCTTTGGTCTGAATAAAATGTTGGTAGTCCTAGAGTATTGATGTCTGTAGTTGCCGTATCTGTTCATTCATCCCTGGTTTCTTCAAAAATTGATAATATTCTACCACAAAGATGGCAGGGTTCTCTGGTTCTGGCCTTATCCAGAGAAGACGGTTGTCTTCATTATGCCTGGTTGCAAGAAAAGCAGTCTGCCATGTAATCTGATTAGCAAGGAAAGAGGCAAATTCCTTGATCTGAATGTCGCCAACAAGAGGGTTAAGATTAAACCTTCTATTTTCAGGGATGGCTTCATTGTGAAGGTACAACTCACATAATAAATGCTGATCACTGGTGGAGGCTTCTGCAAATGTTTTCACAAACTGTTCGGATGTAAGCACCTCATGGGGTCTTCCATCTTTGATTGCTTTCAACTGAAAGTAAACAAGGCATTCTGAGAGGAATAGAGAGTAATTTAGAGATGGTTTCCCAGTAGCCATTAATTTTTGTACCAGTTCAAACATTAGGAGCATTTTGTCTTTTAGCTCTTTATTCTGCTTCTTATGAGGCCTAGATTCCTGGAGTGTTTTCTCGAAGATCTCCCAGTTTGAATATATGTGATTCTGCCATAGTAGTCTGTGCTGCTGCATGATTTTATCTTGCGAAATGGCATATTATTTCTTCCATTTATTCATTATTTTCTGCTCATTTCATGGTTCAGTTTGTGTTCCAGTATTGCAAGTGGTAGGCCGAGGTATAGTTGGAGTATAAATAACAACAGGAACTTCAGATTTAACAGTTACAGTAGGCTGGGGTACTTGTAAATTAACTTCTTTTTTCTGAAATTTTGGAAGGCCCTTTTGGTTCTTGTGTAACAATAGGGTGTTCCTCTTTGACTACAGAAGATGTAGATGCCCCTGGCATTGGGACTTGAACTATCTTATATCCTGCTTGCTGATAAATGTTTCCACATTGGCTGCACATATATTCCTTATATGGATCATTTTCTGTGTGTTTGTCTGCCATGGATGTTGTATGGGCTAGGGTATAAAAATTGAGCTCCCTATCATAGGATTCCTTTGCTGTCACCAATTATTTCTTATAGGTTTCCAATTCTGATCTTAGAAACTCATTTTATTGTAAAAAGGAAGCAAAAGTGTCTGGGATTTGTGTATCAGTTGCATTCTCAGGAATTGATTGCTGTGTTTCAGCTATAGCTGGTTCTTGTGAGACAGCTAGAGTTGGTTCCTTTGTGGCAGCTACTAAATAAGTAGCAACCTGGGTGTCTATTTATTGTACATCGGTAGCTGGTTCTTCTGTTTCCGCTACTGACTGAGTAGCTGGTTCTTATGGGACAACTACTGACTGAGTAGCTGGTTCTTATGTGACAACTACTTGTTCTGTAGAAAATGATGTCAAATTACCTTGGGCATCTGGTTCTTGTGTTTCAGTGCCACTGGGCAAGACAAGTAATAATTCTAGGGTTTGGAAGGGTGTTGATGTGTGGAGTTTTAACAAAATGGTTGCGGGATCAGGGGTAGTAGGAATGGTTGCTGCTTCAGTAGATGTCCTCATTCTTCTCCCAGGTAAGAAGGCAGAAAAAGCAGTAGTTTTATTTTTCCTTTTATGAGAGGGTTTTTCCCGAGGAAAAGGGCTATCAGAGGAGGTAGCTGCTTTAGATGCAGCCCTTGTTTGACTTTTTGGTAGGGAGGCGGTTATGATTCACCTTTTCCTTTTACGAATAGAGGAGGATGGTGGTGTATCGGCCTGAGAGTCATCATTGGGAATATGGACAGTAGGGTCAGATGATTCTGCTAAGTGGTGGGATGGACTTGAATAAAGGTTAATTCGATTAGTTGGTTCTATGGATGGAATTGGTAGAGGGCCAGAGATATTCTCTCGTTGCTTCTCGTGGGGACTTTCAGGAATTTCTTGAGGATTTTCAACAGCTTCTTGAGGAATTTCAGTAGCTTGCTTAGGGTGTAGGGGTGGATTGTTTAGAGGAGGGTTTTGTTGAGGAAAACCCCTCTGAATCAGTAGCTGAACAAGGCGGTGATGGTTAAGGGAAAGGAGTGGGAATTTTACCTGTTTGCAATAATGTGACATATTTCTAATACACCCAAGTAAATAATAAGGAATATTTAGCAGTCGACCATGTCGTAAATGATTCCATTAGACAAAATCATGCTGGTAGACTACCTGGTAGCGACCTTCACAAGTGAGGTAATGTTTGACGAATTCAACAAATTTCAGCGAAGGAGGGGGTAATGAATGAAGTCAGACACCCTGGCCTTTTGGATCGACTTATTCTCCTGGTAGCAGAAAATATTATTTTTCATTCAAAATGATATTATTTTGACTAAACCATCGAGTGCAAGTGTCCTGCAGACCTAAAACCTGTGCTATGTCACCCTCTGCGACTGGAATTCGAACTCCATGGATAGTAGAATGATCTTCGTGAAGATTTTGTGCAAATTCAAGGACCTCTTGTGGATCAAACTCTTGAAGCCTCTGAAAATATCCTACCTAGCCTACCTGCTAAAAAATCTAATACACTTCTGGGTATAATTCAAGAAAATTTGTCGAGCCGAGCTCGTGTCAAATAGCAGGTCCTCCCATAGTTAACCATCTTTGGTAAAATGCACAGTCAAATGCCAAGTTATCGCACTTTGACCAGAGTAAATTTTGCGAATGAGAACATGGAATAACAGTGAAGGAGTGAGGTAATAGGTAAGAAATATGATGGTAACTGGCATGTTGTGAAATGATGGCATATAATTTCGATATTCCCCTCGAACTATGGCTCAAATGATAACTTTAAATGTATGGGGATTTGTGAAATCTTCTCATTTAACCATAGTTTAATTGTACTTACATATAAAATTTACATACCTCATGTTTACCTTTGATTTGTAGTTCGAAAAATATAGTGCTTGTTTATAATGGCTCAATAGTCATGGAAGAACTTTAGAAGCTTTTTGAAACATAAGGGAGATTATATTAGAGGTTTGTTTAATCATAGGAGAAGGCAGTGAAAGGACAGGAGTAGCATGAGCAATAAGAGAAATGAGAATGAAAGAACTGAAGAAGATGGTTTCATGACAGAAAATGCTACATAATCATATCTTTGGAAAAAGAAATGGTGTTTCAGCAATGGGAAAAATGGATGAAATAATGCTGAAGAGTGGTGTTTCAGAAATGGGAAAATAGGGAAAGTGTTGCTGAGGAGTGGTGTTTTAACAGTGGGAAAATGCGGAAAATGTTTGTTGAAGAATGGTGTTTCAGCAATGTGAAAAATGGGGAAAGTATTTGCTGAAGAATGGTGTTTCAACAATGTGAAAAATAGGGAAAATGACATGAAAAGGGAAAAAGGAATGAAGGGAATGAATGATGAAATGTTACTGGAAGACGGGGAAGTGAACTATGAATGAGTTGAAGTGAGGGGAGCGATGTTTCTCAAAATGAAGCTTGGATCTGCTTGTGGTGAAATTGTCCTTCCTTGGTAAGCCTTTCCTTAATCAAGAATCTGCAAAATAATCAATTTTAACATGCCAGCCCTTGACAAGGATTATTAGTTTAAGAAATATAATCTAATACTAAAAATAAAATGTAGAAAAATCAAATGAAATGAGGAGCAGAAGGCTCCCCTAAAAAGAGATAATGTGACTTTGCCATGCAAGTGGCCTTAAAATCTTCTTTGGTAATAGGGCGCTGGTACAGACGAAGCCGATGACCATTTACTAATAGTGGTTTTTTAGAGTAATCAATTGTTAAGAGCCTTACTATTCCACTGGGAAAAACAATATCTATTTCATAAGGTCCTGGCCATCTTGTACGTAGTTTCCCTTGAAAATTTTCAAACCGAGAATCATACAATAAATCCCAATTACCTTTTTGGAATTGCTTATGCTTGATGATTTTATCATGCCACTTTGTTCTTTGTTGTTGGATCATAGTTGTCTGATGAATGGCATCTAATATTTTTTCATCCAATTCATGAAGCTGCTGCAACCTAGCTGCCTGTGCATCAGTCAAATCAAGGTTAACAGCTAAAGCAGTCCTTAAGGTTTTAATTTCAAATTCCACAGGAAAAACAACACTTTTACCATAAACCAATTCATAGGGAGAAAATCCTGTAGTATTTCTCCAGGTAGTTCTATAAGCCCATAGCGCTTCAGGGAGCCTTTGAGACCAATCCTTCCGGTTGTCCTTCACTGTTTTTGTTAGAATGGATTTTATTACTTTGTTTGTACTCTCCACCTGCCCATTGGCTTGGGGGTGGTATGGTGTAGTCATTCTATGATGAATGTGATATTTCTGAAGGGTGGCTTTGAAACCATGAGAAGTGAAAGGAGGTCCTCCATCTGTAACTAGCTCTCTAGGGACTCCAAATCTAACAAATATTTCTTCAAATAGGAAAGCTAGGACAACTTCTTCATTAGCTCTAAGGAGTGCTTTAGCCTCCACCCATTTAGTCATATAATCTGTGCAGACTAATATATAAACTCTTTGGTTGGATGGAGGATTAATGGGTCCTATAAAATCTAAGGCCCATATTTCAAATGGTTCAAGTATTACCTGGGGGTTTAATGGCATTTCATCTCTATGATTAGGTTGACCCATTCTCTGACAGCTATCACAAGCCCGAACATATTTCTTTGCATCCTTAAAGAGTGAGGGCCAATAATAACCCATCCTAAGAATTTTATGTGCCATTCTCTTATCAACAAAATGCCCTCCACAAGCGCCATCATGACAATATTTTAGTATATCATACACCTCATCCTCTCTAATGCATCTCCGAATTTCATGATCAAGTCCTGTATAGAAAAGACACCCACTTATCCAGCTATACAGAGCACTTTTTTGAATGATTTTTCTTTTCTCTCGATGTGAAAGGTGTGATGGTAACTTCCCTGCAACCAAATAATTGGCAATGTCTGCATACCATGGTGAGTGAGCAGATACTGCAAATAAATACTCATCAGGAAAGGAATTATCTACTGGAATATTATCATTAGTTTTTAACCGTGAAAGGAAATTAGCAACAACATTTTCTTTACCTGGTCGATCTACAATTGTAATATCAAACTCTTGTAATAACAATAACCATCTGGTAACTCGATCATTTGTGACATACTTGTTCATTAAATACTTAATAGCTGAGTGATCAGTATGGACAAAAGTAGAGTAACCAGTAATGTAATGTCGAAATTTATTAATAGCATAAATTACTGCTAAAAATTCCTTTTCTGTAACTGTATAATTGAGCTCAGCAGGGGTCATATTCTTACTGATAAAGTAGATAGCATAAGGAATATGGTTTTCCTCTTGTCTCGAGACAGCTCCAATTGTAGTATCTGAAGCATCAGAAGATATATGAAAGGGAAGTGCCCAATCAGGTCCTCTCAAAATAGGGGCTGTGGATAGCTGATGCTTGAGTTCTACAAAGGCCTCCTGGAAAAGATTAGTCCACTTGAATTTAGCATTTTTCATAAGTAACACAAATAAAGGAGAAGCTATTTTGGAATTTTTTTTGATAAATCTCCTGTAATATCCTGCATGTCCTAGGAAGCTTCTCACATCAGTTTGTGCTTTAGGAATAGGAATATTCTGAATGACTTGTATTTTGGATGGGTTTACCTAAATTCCTTAAGATGAGATAAAATGTCCAAGCACTACTCCTTAACTCATCATCATATGACATTTTTCGGTGCTTAAGGAGAGGTGAGCTTGTATACAACGTTTAAGTACTTTCTCAAGATTTTGTAATGCATCTTCGAAAGACACACCATAAGGGGTAAATTCATCCATAAATATTTCCATGGAGTCATTCAGCATATCATAAAATATTCCTATAACTGCCCTTTGAAAAGTTGCTGGTGCATTACATAGTCCAAATGGAAGAACTCTATAGGCAAAAGTTCCCCAAGGGCTAGAAAAAGTGGTCTTATCTTGGTCTTGGGGTGCAATTCTGATTTGGTTATACCCACTAAATCCATCTAAAAAGGAGAAGAATTTCTTCCCTGACAAACTATCCAACACCTGATCAATGAATGGTAAAGGAAAGTGATCCTTTTGAGTGGCTTTATTTAAGGCTCTATAATCTACACACACTCTCCATTTCCCGTTTTTCTTAGGAACTATTACCAATGGGGAAACCCATTCACTGTCAGAGATAGGATATATAAACCCTGCATTAAGCAATTTTTGAAGTTCCTCTTTGACAATTTCTCTTAAATTAGGGTTCATTCATCGTTGGGGTTGACAGACTGGTTGACAACCTTCCTTGATATAGATATGGTGAGTACATAATTCAGGAGAGATTCCCTTCATATCTATATAGTCCCATGCGAATGCTTCCTTATTTTCGAGCAGTAACTTCATTAATTGTTGTGTTTCAGTAACTGTCAAGTCGGGGTTTATGTTCAGTGTTTTGCCAGGTTCAATTTCTACTGTTATACTTTTAGAAGAGATGGTGGTTGATGTTTGAGGAAGATCTTCAAGTTTAAGCTTTTCTTGGGTATCTGATTTCAAAAGTGCAGCCAGATGACTATGTGTTTCAGGAGTCACAGAGGAGGGTTCACAAATAAAATTATTAATTACTTCATCCTCAGTGGTATCTTTAAGGCTTAAAGATTGTCCGATAGTCAAAATAGGTTGAATAACATGATCATCATAGTCCATCCATACATAATTATCATTATTAATCATGGGTGTAGCGTGAGGGTATAAAGTAAGCTGCTTAGTTTCATATCCATTGGAAATTGTCATTGAACCTGATCTACAACTGATAAAGGCATCAGTTGTGGCTAGCCAGGGCCTCCCCAGAATTAGAGGATGTCCCCCCAACTTTGTTTTAGTCTGTAACACCACAAAGTCAATTGGGTAATTCCAGGATTCAACTGAGATAACTAGGTCTTTAATAACTCCTTCTGGTTTGATTGTAGAATGGTCAGCTAACTCTAGAATGGTTGGTGTATCTCTGATTTTGTTCTTCAGCTGTAAGAGTTGTGAAGTTTCAAGAGTCATAATATTTATAGCAGCACCTAAATCTACCAGAACTTGAGGGATTATTGTTTTTCCAATTTTCACTGTGATAGTAGGATGGCCGGGATCACCATATTTAACTGGGGGAGTTTTACTGGACATTAATGCAGATAGATCACCCATAACATGAATTGTAAGGGGATCTTTAGCTTTCCTACCGGGTTTCTTGACACAAATATATCTCATAGTTCTAGCATAAATTGGTACATCTCTTAGTGCTTGTAAAAGTGGAATTTTAACATACAGATTCTGTAATTCTCCTAGAAGATTAAGGGCAGGTGGCTCAGGTGTTCTAGTTAAAACTAAACGCTCAGGGAATGGTGGTTCTACTATTTCAGTACTCTTATTAAAGGATGGTTGTACCTCTTTATGTGAATCACGTTTTTCAGTCTCTTCTTTATCAAAATCAGAAAAGGTAACATCATCAATAATGGATTCAACTATTTTTCCAGATCGTAAATGAATGTCATTACATTGTGCAGGGAAAACAAGAAGTATAGGCTGGTTCTGAATATCAATCACTTGCACAGCTTTACTATTGGGGCTAGGATTTGTTTGTATAGGTAGCTGGGGTCTCATCATTTGATCATTTGGTGGAGCACCTGATGGTAGAGGAAGTGGTTGCTGAAGTTGAGGAAATTGATTTGGAAACGGGAGTTGTTGACCCCTCCAATTTGGATTCCATTGGTTAAAGTAAGATTGTTGTTGTGGAGGCCAAGGAGTCCACATTTCTGGGTCTACAAAGGGAGGGTTTGTTTGTTGCATGGGTGGGTAATTCATTTGATTGAAGGGTGGGTATTGAATTTGATTAAAGGGAGGGTAATTTGTTTCACTAAAAGAAGGATAATTGTTCCAATGATTAGAAGATGTAAATGGCATATTAGAGTTCATACCTTGTCCTTGCGGTTGCCATTTCCTTCTCTGTGTCAACAGATAGACCGCTTCAGCTTCTTCTTCGGTTGGTTGCAATGCTGCTTTTATTCCTGGTAAAGAAGGGCATTGTTGCGTTTCATGAACCTTCTCACAAAGGGTGCAAATTGGTATCTTGTCCAATGCACATTCCCTTAGTGGGTGTTTATCTCTGCATTTGGGGCAAAAGACAACCAAAGCTGCTTCTGCTTCGGCCTGTTTCTTCTTAACTTGCAAGGTGTCAATCTGTGAAGCAAAAGAACTTAACATTTCAGTTTTAAATTCCTCAAGTAAATTACCTATTTCGGCTCTTGTTGCTCCTCCACGGGCTGATTTTTGAACTCTTGAATACGTGGTATCCCTATTGTTTGACCTATTCCTTGCAGCTCCTCTTGAACATATTTTACATAGGTTAACAATTTCATCATATGATTCTTTAGATATGTCCCATTTACCAAGCATATTCAGCATATCTAGACAGTCATGCCTTACTCCTTTTAATAATATTGTTTTAAGAATATCTTTACTTACATCGGGATGATTGGATCTCTACAAATTATATTGTAGTCTTTCCACAAAGTCCTCTAGATTTTCGTCCTCCTTCTGTACCATTTTAAATAGTTCCTCTCTTTTTTCTCTCGTCCGACAGTAGTCTTGATATTTGAGCAGAAATTTATGTTTCATCTATTCCCATGTTGTGATTACATGGCCTCCAAGACTCATGAACCACCTTAGTGCACTTCCTTTTAATGTTGCTGGAAACAGTTTCAATTTTTGGGCATTAGTATCATAATCATAACTTGTGCATAATTTATCAAATTCAAAAAGAAATTCGTCAGGATCTTCGGAAGATAAACCATGGAAATTAGGTAAGGATGAAAGTGGGATATTCTTCATGGGAGTTGCTCCTCTAGGGAGATCACCAATAGGAAATCCCAAGGTAGAGAGAGAATTCTCATCTTTTCCCTCTCCCTTCGGGATCTACTCGTCCTCCACCAAAGAATTCTTCATTGTTCCCTTCCATTGCTTGATCTCCTATCGCGCTTGCTCGATCCTCACTAATAATAATAAAACTACATTATAATAAATCATCGTTGTCTAAAAAATAAATAAATATATCCATGAATGTGTTATTAAAACTTCTAGGAACGATTTTTTCCCCACCTAGTAAAGAGTACGAGGTGGATAAATATATGTTGTCAACACAAAATCCAACATCTATGTTACTAATAGCTTTCCTTGGTTTCTATTTTGGAAAGATAAAGAGAAGTTTAAGTTTGCTAACTTGGACCCTTTTTTGTAATCTCTATCAATCCTCATTTGTGTTATAAGAGTTGTTTAGGGACACCATACTAACTAAGAAAAAAGTTATTACATTTTTAGGAAAAAAAAATAGATATCTATAACATATAGTGAAAAATTTTGTAATTTTTAATTGAAGATATAATTTGAAAAAAGACTTTGACAAAACAATATTAAGACTGATTTTAATATATAGAAAAAATTAAAGCTTTCCTTTATTATTTTACTAATACATGTACTAGGTAAAATATTTAATAGTGAAATAGACTTTATGCTCAAAAGTTTCAAAAAAAAATATAATGTTAAGCAAAAAATAAATATAAAGTAGTAGAAAAGTATAATACAAAGCCCTGTACAGAAAAGGACTTGCTTAACCATCAAACATAAATTAAAGCCTTTACCTATACAAGAAACTACTAACACTGAAATAAAGAAAATTGAATATTTCGCACTCCACGACATAAATAGTAGTTATATTTTAGAACTACTATAGCCAAAATTATATTAACGATATAACGGAGGGTTCGAGATCAATGATTTTAACAGAATTTCAGATCCCAACTAAATAAAGGAAAAAACCCTATACGAACACAGATCTAAAGGTGTTTCAGATCCGAAGCCAACCGTGGAGAGCAGATCCCAACTAAATAAATGGAAAAACCCTATACTAACACAGATCTAAGGGTGTTTAAGATCCGAAGCCAACCGTGGAGAGCAGATCCCAAACCATTTATGACCTAGGTTGAAACAGAAAGCGGCTCATCCCATCTCACGGTAGTAGCCGACTCTTGGCAAAACGCGTCGTGGCTACGAACGCATCAGTCGAAACAAACAAAAAAAATATCCGTTGCTCTTAGCATTATGTTGCCCTATGTGGATATGGCACTAGGGTTTAATTTACACCTAGATTTTGAAGCCTATTTTGTCGTTTTTTGGTTGGTTTCACTTTTGTAGAGTTGTGTTTTACGGAGGGAAATCTCACCAAGGCTCAATGAACATGATAACTTGATTTTCGCATTATCTTAAGAGAAATACACGGTTGAGAACCCTAAATTTGGAAATTTAGCTAGGGCATTTAACTCTCATTATAATTACTCGGTTAAATTTACAAATAATCAAAATTACTGTAATGACACATTATTTTAATATCAATGATACAAGGGATAAAAAACATACCTGCACTTAAGTTGTCCGACAATGGTTGTCTTTGCAAATGCACTCGATTAAGCCAGGGCTTGCAAATGCACTCACTTACGCCAAACTTGCAAATGCACTCTTTTAAGCGAGTCTAGTTGCATTTCCTCAAACCGAATACAGTGCCAAAATGAAATGCCTCTCTTAATATTGTGCTTTTATAGTGATTGCTTTATAGCTTTACACTAGCTAAATCTCTAACCCTCATCTTAATCGCAAAGTGATTAGTGGGAGATGCATCAATTGAGCGGGCCTAATGTATGTCTTAGTAGACTTAGGGGTCAAATCAGTCGAGGTGGTCCCTCTTGTTCTATAAACTAGGGGGGTCCAATACATGGATTTGGTGTCTCCCTTGGGGGTGACCTTAAAATTGGAAAATAATAATAATAAATTAATGTGCTATTTTTTCCAAAGTTATAATTAAGCTAAGTTACATCAAAAAAGTGAAGTTGTAGGAAATTTAATGAATTAAGATGAATTTTACTAATCCACTAACCATAAAATGCTACATTTTGTCACAATCTTTAGGATTAGGATATGAAATATGTAAAAAAAAATTGTGTAGGACTTTGGAGGTGTAGTCTAAGTTATAGAAGAAATAAACAAATTTTAAGAAAGAATGTGATTATTTGTTGTTTAGAATGCATTTTTTGAATTCATAAATAGATTTAGCACTATAAAAAAAACCCTTAACACTAAAGTTTTTAAAAAAATGTATGTCGGATTTTGATTAAAATTAACTAGAAAAAAATGCCAAAATACCATTTATGGTGTATGTTAAACTACGTCTTACTTAAAGACACTCCACCCATCATAAAGAGTGTAAAAGCCCATTAGTAATGAGACCATATAGACTAGATTAATCGTACAAGTACACTCATATAAAATATTAAATCAACCATGAACTAGACTTTATTAAATAAAAAAATGGTTAGCGAGATCAAATAAATGATAAATAAAGTAAACAAACTAAAAAGTTAAATAAAGTAAACTAATTAAAAGTTAAAATAATGCAAAATTGAGGAAAACAAGGAAAATTTGGGGCTAGAAAAAATATGAATATGGTTAATATATTAGAATTTTAAAAATAATATTGTGATAATAAATATATAATATTACGTTATTTTAGTAATAAATGACTTTAAATATATATATATATATATATATATATATATATATATATATATATATATATATATATATATAGATTTTAACTTGACAAAATAGTTTTTTTCACTCGAATTAGTCAAAATGAAATAATAAAATTTCAACATTTTTTTTGTTGTTTAAAGTAATTTTTTGAATGCATAAGGGATTTATTACCCCGGCATAGTTATTAACATTAAACAATTTAAAATCAATTGATTAAAATTAACTAGAACAATGGTGGTGAAAAAAAGCCATATTGTGCATATATATAATTATTAAATAATAATATATATAGAGTTGAAAATGTCAATAATAGGAAAACAATGAGAGAGTAGGTGGTTTAGTTATATATAAATATAAGATCATATTTTATCTATATTTAATATAAATTAACTTATTTATTTGTTCAATGAATATTATAAAGATAATAATTGAAATATTTAGACAAGGGGTAAAAAGGAATTCAAATTAAGGGTAGGGTTGGGGTGGGGGATGGGACGAAACAAGGAAATGGGAGTTAAGAAGTAAGGAGATGGATTAATGGCTTCCAAGAGTGGCTAAGTTTATAACCATCTATGGTATTGAAATTATTCCGGTTCTTTTCAATTTCTAAGTCTTTTGTCGTGACACTAAAATTATGAAAATGGATATAGGCTAGGATTTGGGCTTCCTCAAAGAAACTAAGATGCTTTGTGTTATAGATTTTAATTCGACAGGTCATGGAAAAAATTCCTCCATTTACCCAACCTTTCTCATCATGAAAGACCGGTACTATTCCCTTTCGAGAACTTAATTTGGTCAAGGAAAAATACTACTTTTAAAGATGGAACCACATGTGAACAAACATTTAGGGTGACCTAAAGTCATAATTAGTTCTCCAACAAACCATATAAATCAACATTAAGGAAATATTATTTGGACATCACATCAACTCATATCCTCCTCTCTCTCCTCGTGTGATTGGTTCATATGCATCTAGAATCGGGGAGTTTGACCTTACACATGCGAAGGAAGGAGGATAATTTTAGAATTTCTACATTGACTTTTGGTTGTGGAATCTTTGACCAAGTTTGACTTGGAATTTTTACTCTCTTTGACTTGCAAAATTTTGATCTTTGGAGGATAAATTTTTATGCAATGGACCTCAATTTTTTCTCAGTTATTTCACTAGGGTTGACCATAGGCATGGTTCCACTATTTTTGCCTCCTTCTAATGAGTTATTTTTTGGGACTATTTTGACTTGAATTTGACCATAAAAGCATACAAAAATTTTTTACCTTTGACCAGCGAAGGAGGTCAAATATTTTGAGCTTTGATTTGAGCTTCATCAAAGAAAATAAGGTACTTTGTGTTATAGGTGTTAATTTGGTAGCTTAGGGAAACATTACCTCCTTTAGACAACCTTCCTAATCATGAAAGACCCTTACTAGCCCTTTGAAGAGTTTAATTTGGTTAAGTAAAAATGTTATTTGTTAATGATGAAACCAAATATGCACAAAATTTTAGGTCGATCTAAAGTCATAATTGGCTCTGCAAAGATGCATAAAATGAAACAATTCTAATTACCCAATTTTTTTTTCTATTTATACCACTTATGCTACTTTGGTCATAATTGACTTTATTTACTTTCGTCACATTCTCATATCTTACTGCATTTGAATAGTGTTACAAATTTAGGGTATAGTTCTCTATATTTTTTCTATCCTTATAATTAAATTATTTTCATATTTGCGCGCAAAAAAGGATTTCGATAATTTCCCTTCAATAATAAGCTAATTTTTCTGTTGAAATTACAACTCTCCATTTCTCGAAATTTGATGTGATTAATTTAATTATCCTACTATTTAAATTCTAACCCTTCTCCATATGGATTTCTTATAGAGGTATTGCACCACTCGCAATTTACCACTCGGCAACTTGTGCATTCTTACTCATTGTTGCATTTAGGGGGTATTGAGTCGAGGGTTCGGTTTTAAGGTTTGCCAAAAAACCCCCGATACTACTCGCCCTTTCGTAAATGGCATGCTTACACAAGTCAGGGGTCTCACCCGAAGTAGTATGTGAGGGTGCTTTGGAACCGAGTTTCGACACCCCTGAGAGAGAGAGAGTTAACTAAAGGGGATCCTTGCGGATCTAACGAGACTTGTGCAAGAGGAGCCCAACACGGAACCCTTTTAACGGTATAGCAGCTAAGAACAGATCACGGGTAACTTGAGAAGAGTATTTTAACCAAAAAATAAGCATTCATCATATCGCGTCCACGTACACATGAGTATATCATCAGAATTCGATAAGGAAACACGCTATTAACACATAAACGTAGCCAATAATCATAACGAGAGGAATACTAAAACATCATGAACAACCTTCTTATTCATTCATATTCGGATCCATCTTATAGACTTTATTACGAGCCCGCACACATAGCCAACGGGGTCCGCACGGAACAGGGACTTGGGGTCTCTACTCACGTAGCTAGCAAAAGCCCTTACCGAGACAAACGACACAAAAGGTCAAAATTTTCGTATCCAATCTTAAGCTAATTTTTTTCTCATCCTCGTCGAGACTTGATTTATCTACCTATTTATAACATATTAGCCTATGCTACTCTATGGTATGCAAATCGTGGTTTGAGGACTCCTGGTTTACCCTTTGACCCATCACAATTCATCGGGGCTTTGACCCAACCCAAAGCCCCTGTGCTAGACCAACCATTACAAAAATATTACAAAACTGGACCAAAAAATGTGGTTAGGGAATCTAATAGAATTGTGCATCAGGAGTCCAACACGGAACCCTTTTAATAGTATAGCGGCTAAGCACAAATCGTAGGTAACTTGAGCAGAGTATTTTAACCAAAGCTACACATTCATCATATTGCATCCACATGCGGATGAGTATATCATCAAAATTCATTAAGAAAACATGCTCTTAACACATAAATATAGCTCCCCCCCTTTCTCTTTTCCTTCCATACTTTATTGGGGTTCTTCATAATGTCTTCACTTCTTTTAAATTCATAGTTTTGTTTGATTTGCTTTGTTTCCATCATTTGTCTAGAGTTCTTTAGTATATATGGCAGTTTACGAGTCCTTTGCTTTGTGGCCAAGTTTGAGGCATACATAACATCTTATTTTGTCAAAAGTAAATTCGAACTCGACATGACCATGTTTCTTTGCCTTCTGTCTCCTCATTTCTTTTATTAACTCATTCAGAAAAAATATAACAATATGTATTAATTTCAAGTTTTTCAATGGGATTTTTTGTTTTACTCTCGAGACTTTCCAATGCTTTGGAGATATTCCTGGATCACCATGATTGTTTGATATTTCCTCCTTGTCACAACATTTATACAATATTGGGTGAAAATCCATGAATAAAAAAAATCGATTTTGGATGGATTTTTTTTTGGAGAAAAGTCCATATCTTTCAACCCTCTTTCGAGCGAGTGCGGTCGTTTTAAAAACGAGTTACACCGATCGGCACACGAGATACTGTTAAGAATGGAAGAATGACACAATCTTGATATGGCATCCCCACTTTGATCCACCTTGACACAGAGTTTATAATATTTTCTCCAAAAATCACCCCTGCTTTATAAAAAAAAGTGCTAAAACAAGTACAAAAATGTAGAAGATGAGCATGGCTATTACCTAGTGCTAATAGTTTGTTGATTGGCTTCATGGATTGCCCACAATCTTCTCTTGAAGAATCGAGATCACTTTTAGGGTTTTTTTTTGCATTTTTTTAATATATTTTAATGAATTTTACCTTGAAAATAGATAATGGGTTTTATTCTTGTGCAACAACAGAGCTAATTTTTTTGATCGATGATATGAACACGAGTTCCATTTTAATATTTTTTTTAGTCTCAATTGTTGTGGTGGATTCGACACACTCGGCGTACAAAATCACATGAGCTTAGTGAGTGTGGTCTACTCTCTAAACTATTGGGAACATGTAGTATGTGGGGGGGAGCTCAAAAGCATAAAAAATTAAATGAAATAATATGTTGAAGTATGCTATAGTTAAAAAAAACTAAAAGTAAAATCACAAAAGAAGCTATAAAGAGAGTTCCAAACAATAATAATGCAAACGATGGCTCGATGGCCTCTTCTTATTAAATGTTCGGAATAAAAAGAAAAATCTTACGCACTTGCCAAAGGGCCCCCTAGGCGATGGTTGTAGGTCCCTGATGCAAGGATGTTTGTCTTTTAAGTTTTTTCCTTTGATGTAGTCTAACTCTCTCTCTTTGTTGTGGTGGACTAAGATGTTGGGTGGCCAACTATCGAGTCCTCTCTAGCTCCGACTTCGGGTCACACACAATGCTTGTGTTTCTTGGGCAAAACTTTGGCCCATCATAACCTTGTGATCACCATTTGTTCATCTCTTGGTGGGTTTATATAGATGAGCTTCAAATCCTCCTTCCCTCACTTGGTACATGATGGATGGTGACCCAAGGGAGAGGTGTGATTCCATCGTGTGCTCAAATATTCTTTTGTGTTCTCACATAATGTCTAAGGAGGCACCTGCTTGGGTGTCCTTAGGTAGCTTTCACATAAGGAGTAACTACTTTTCTTGTTGTGGTCCCGAAAAATGACTTTTTTCCATTTCCAGGGAATGCGCACTTATTGGGTAAAAGGGTGTGCACAAGGCGCTCTTTCTCGAAGGAAAAAAGCACGAATTTGACCATTTATGATTAGTTTCAAATCTAATTTTCTCAAAATCTTAGAGATTTTAAATACTTCTTGATTCCATAATGTATTCCTATCCTGTAAATCCTTGGGCTTGACATTAATTGATGTCGTCTTCTACTCGTATGATTTTACGGTGTTAAGAGTTGCCCCCCTAATGTGTGAGGTCTAGGAAGAAGCTGTATAGCCAAAATACATTATAGTTTCTTTACTTGTATCGTATGCGAGAGAGAGAGAGAGAGAGAGAGAGAGAGAGAGAGAGAGACCTACATGTACTTTTGGAATAGACAACACCTTGCACCGTTTTTTGAGATAACCATGGCCTAAGAGACCTCCCTGCAAGCAAAAAAAATATAAAATATATTTACAAACTTTCAACGAGGTGGGCATGTCCCATGCTCGTGATGTTATGGCCGATTAAATAAAATTAACGAGATACATGTGTTGTGTGTGTCACTACTATGGTCGTGGTGCTTGGTGGTTGTTGACAATGACTCGCTAACGCCCTCGGGGGCAATTTTTTTTCTTTGACGATAGGTGGAATGTGGTACCCATATGCATAATATTGGTATGGCACATCATTGTGTAATGTAATGCATATGTACTTGGTTGGGACCTTCCCTGTGTAAGCATTGTCTGTCGAGAGATGCTTATAAAGGCACCGAGTCTTCGATGAATATTGATCAAAGTGCAATGGTTGTAAGGTACGATACCATCATGATATGAAAGCATTTGTTGTAGTAGAATGTCAAGAGGATCGATGACATCTATGGAGAATGATGTTTCCCATAGTGCCACCCGAGGATACCCCTTTGCATGGGGAGGGGTCCGTTAGCGCTCAAATCTACCTTAGGCTGAAATAAGGTAAAACTCAAGGCTACATCAAACCATGCTTAGCCTCGTAGCTAGCCCTACGAGGACAGGGAGAGGGCTCTCTCCGGGTCTATCTCGGCAAAAATGTTTTCGAGAGGAGCCGAGATGACTTATAATGAACAATGAATACTGATTTTAGGCTAGTAAAGAGATAGGAAAGGGGTTTTTAATAAATGATTGGGTTTTCTAGGGTCTGTATGGGACTAAGGAGAGTATTGAGCGGGAGATTTAATCAAAGGCACAGATTATTCCATAAGGCGAGGTAGGAGTGAAGTTTAACAATTAAATTGAAATTAAATGGAATGTAAAGATCTGTTTAAGAAAAGTCTGAAAAAGGGCATTTTAAACAATGAATCCTTTCCAACAGAAGAAAATTACACAAACACTGAACGCTCCTTCAAGGCAGAGCAAATGAATTTGATTCTACCTATCTTACTTGCAAAAGCATCCGATGAACCGATTATGAATGAAATGTAAAACATTACGAGATTACATATGAAACGAGTAGAAGAAACATATGCTAAATTTCACGCCACAAGAATCTTATAAATGAGAGTTGTACCCTTCAATTAATCTCTGTCAAACGACTCATACAATGAAACTCTCTGTTCTCCTCCACACACCTCTCGGAACTCTCCATTTACAAATGACTTTCAATACATTAAATAACTCAAATGTTGAGAACAGATCGATGAAAGTATGGAGTTGTTTCAACTGAAATGATGAAAATAGTAAAAAGAGCCGACCCATTAGTTCTAAAAAACAAAACAACGTTACATTTTTTGCCCAAATCTATTGATGTACCAATGAAGAGGCGGAAATCGTAGGTGTAACTTCTTTGAATCGCAACTGAAATCATAAATAGGAAATCGAATCCTATTTCTCTACCCTCGTAGTTATCCTTTATTTAAATTCGGCTTTTTGACTTTGACTTTCCATTTTCCCTTTTCTTGTTTGACCAAAAAATAGCGTTGGAATGTAGAGGTCGCCTTTTGATAAAAGGGACAAGCGCATTGCAAATGGGAAAGGTGAAAGAGTATGATACAATGAAAATTATTCCTAGAAAGAACGAAGCAAACCCAAGAATTCTCAATTTCTCAAATTGCTTTGTCCTTTGGTAGCCGAAATCTCAACATCAAAGGCTTCCAATACACACGGTTAATATTCTCAATCATAAGCATAACCACTTCCACTAAATATTGAAGTGGTTGTATTACCACTCGTAAGATGCCCAACACAAAAGATGACCGATCAAGAATAACCTATAGCCTTTGTTATCAACTACTTAAATGACTTAGGCGCATGATCAAACCTTGCATGCCACACAAATACTCGTGAAAGTACCATTTCTAACTCCTGATGTGTCCGAGTTTTGCGTGGGTAAACGTTGCAAGAGGAGAACCATTTCTTGAAAATTAAGCCACGTTAACAAAAAAGCCAAAGCACACATATATACAAAGAAATACGTAAAACCATCTCCCGAGCTTGGCGTCCACCGTTTCAAAATTCTAGATTGCCATCTTCTTATAGCCAAAGACTTCGTCGATTTTTCACTATTGATGATGCTCGCGTGTCGGAACCGAAATTTAGTAGAATAACAAATCAATAGACAGAATGCGCCTCCATCGTTAGATATGACCACCGTCCGGCAAATCCCGATCATAAGGCAAAAATAATGAGAGAACTAGAAATTGCCCAAAAAACAAAAAAACACCGCTGACAAATACAATGACGTAATATGTAATAGCAGTCCGCCATTGTCCAAATACATTTTGGCAATTGTGGCATAAAAAGAAACTCCAGGAGGAAGCAGAAGTTCATCTAAGAAAAAATGAGGAGAGTGAACCGAATGGATTAGCGCCGATACTCTCATACATTGCACTTCTATAAATGTTAAGGCAGCGGTTTACTCTCGTGAGATTTTAACGTAAGACAAGTAATACACAACACGTTACGTCCGAGCCATATAAGATCAATAATTTGTCGTTCGTTATTAATTTTGAGCTGATCTCATAGATCCTCAAATCCTCAAGTAGTCGGCCCAACTTTGCCACCACATGAACTCCAAATTTTCATGCATTGTTAATTCCTTCTTCACTTCATAATGAGTTCTTTGCAAAACCGATTTGAGGAGCTTTGGCATGAAATTGGGTGCAAGGGCAAAAATTTTTTTAGCTTTGAGACCGTATGGGTAGCGCGCCCACCCAATGCGTAGCACACCTGCAAGTGCGTAGCGCACTTAGTATTTAACACCGGCTGGTGATGTTATATGCGTAGCACGCCCTATATGGGTAGCGCGCCTCCTCTGCGCGTAGCGCGCACCTCCAGTCCAGTCCACAACTTTGAAAATCACGATTTCGGCCTTCAACTTCACCAATTCGAACTCTGCTTACGTTAGTGTACTTTTGAATTGGTGTCTCGAGAACTTGTGTTGAAAATGGCATCAAGATTGCCATTGTTAATCTCAATACCAAGATTCAAACAATATACCAATGCTCGATTTAACTTCTATCCTTATCCTTGGTTTGTATCACCATAATTTTGAATGCAAAACTGCAAATGATAATACCAAAACCTTGAATGCAAACAAAGCCCCTGCTCGAACCACAAAGTTATTTCCTTTTGGTATTTCTCCACAAGCCAATCTATTTGCTTTCGTTGAACTCCTTCAAGTTGTTCCAACGAGTCTTTCAAACTCTTTGTGCTCATCAAATGCCACCTTTGAATTTTTGCATTCGCAAAATATGAATCCACCCATGTTCGTGGAAGCGAGCCATAGTTCCAATTCATGTTATATGGGTAATATCGAAATTTTCCCTTTTTTAGTGTTTTGCTTGATTGGAATTTTGCCTCTTCACTTGCAAGTTCTATTTACGCCCTTGTTTCCTCTGGTATTTTAACCACAAAATTGATAACCCCATCTACAATAAAATATCATACCAAGGTGATATCTTCTTCCTAGTTTTCTCAAAGAAGGAAACTCTGTAATCCGGAGTTTGTGGCTTATTCTCCCAACTTCGCTTTGGGTATTTTGTTTCGATCAAGCTGGTCGATGGATTTCGTTTGTCTCACAGGGGTATAGATCTGCTGAAGCTGAAACAAGACTGCCATTGAGGAGTCTGTAGAGCTTTGGAACACTTTGACAAATTACATATTCTAAAAAAAACACATTTGATGATTTCTTCTTCAAAACAGGGGTTTTGAAGAAGAATCAATCTCGCATTATTGACGATGACATTCACCCGAAATAAACACTTACTGAACCTTCCTCTAGCCCTGCGGACATTATTCGACATGTTTGAAGACCAATGACGAAGGACTGACAGGGACCGTGTCTAACATTGGCTCCAATGGGGATGGCAGTGCCGCTTCTTGGAGGTGCCAAGAACTGCAGATATTTGGGAGAGCGAGACAGTGCCTCCATCCATTGGGCGATGGAATCATTATTTCGAAGAAACGACAAAAAGACCGATGACTCAACTTATTAACTAGAAAATCGACTCAAAACCGACTTGATGCAAACCGAAATGACTGAATTAAAAACAAAAAACTTTTACGAAAAGGGCAACGAGTCCATCAAGATTTGGAATCATGATGACAACCACCTGCATACTAATGAAATATGTACAATCATGTGTAGTGTGCCCTTCCAATGTAACCAATCCGACAGATGGCTACACCCCAAATTTCTTCTCTTACTCTCCTTGAGCAGAGCAGAATGATGAACATGTAGGCAACTCAAAATAACCATCTGAAAACCAAAAGCTTATGATAATGAACCAGGCAATATTTATCCTTTCTAATGTTTGCGAGAAGAATCGTTTGAAGGGGTCTTGAAAATCCTGAAGCATTGGCTTATCCGGAGATCCAAATTTGCAAAAAATACAAGTATTCACTCCATTCTAATCCGAAAGGACAATTGATTTCGAGGGATAGAAATGCACAGAGAGGTATCTGCTATCCGAGTGTTAGTCGTAGGTTCCTTGACCATGAGAAATTCTGGCATATATTCCTCAACTTCATGATCTAGGTCATTCTTAAACAAAAAAACAATCTTCAAGATTATCAAACATGACGACCTTATCATCTTTGTGAAGGAAAAAAAATTATTTGTTTGCTGATCTACAAAACTGATTACAAGACAGTCATCTTTTTCAAAAGAGGAAGAAGTTTCACCAACACTTTCTCGAATATGTGTGCACTGCAAATCTGCTGTAGCTTGGGTACGTAACAAGACCTTTCAAAAGTAGATCTATCTCATCTTCGGACAAAGGAGACAATGCCTTTTGTTTTCTTCGCTTAAACGAGTAATTATCTTCATATGACAGGGGCATTCAAACTACCATTTATTACTGAGTTATTGAAAGGAGATTTATCACATACTCGCACAAAGATCTCATTCTGTTTTTTCATGAACTGATCTGGATTGCTTCTTCATGAAGGTCGTGTTCTAATGATGGACTGACGGTATGATCGAGAACATTTGGATCCATTACTTTGTGTCTTCTGCATTCCGGATGATTTCAACATAGAGTTCTCTTTGATGGGCTTCGACACGAGATATGCTTGGTCATTACGATCCGAATCGAATCGAAAGTAGTCGATCGGACGTTGTCACATTCTGCAATCCGCATGTTGTCTTCTTACGTAGGGCGGATCTGAAATGTCATTCTCCCTTTCATCATTTTCAGCCATATGGCACTCTTCAACTTTGTTGATCTTGATTCTCGTGCAAAAATTTCCTAAGCATTTTTGATGGGTATCCTCTAGGTTCTCTTCATTTTGCTGAAATGGATTCTCGTACTGAGCCTCCATGATCTCATCATCCATGAAATTATCATCTTCATAATATTTCTCAAGGCTTTCAATAAAAGTAGAAGCATGTTTGCAACAATCATGAACTAAATTTAATGATGGATAAGATGTTTGATATCTTTCAATGAACAAGGGCATGAAAATCCTTTAAACGAGTAAATACGAGCCAACGGTAAATTTTCATACCAAGATTGGGCTTCACCTTCCGGAGTGGCCGGGAATATCTTCATCAAGCAATATTCAGGAAAATCCACCTTCAACTTGTGAATATGCATGTGAAATCTAACCGGATGTAAAGGAGCATCCTTCTTACCATCATCGTTAAACGTAGGCAAATTCCTTGACCAATCTACCTTGGGCATCTTATTCGGAAAACTCGGAATGTGATCTCGGCTTATGGGAGCGTATCTTCTCGTGATTCGGTCCATCTTGAAAATCTGACGACTCATCGATCTCCCCTGCAGTGAAGTCACCATGAAGCATCGATTTACGGATTTGCTCGATGAATGAAGTCGCCGGTGAATGATTTCGACCTTGCGGTGTCCGACTCGTCGTCCACCATCGGCATCGGATCCGAACTTTGTCATCTCGTACCGGGGAAAGATTCCCCGGTATGGTCGCCACTATGTTAGCGCTCAAATCTACCTTAGGCTAAAATAAGGTAAAACTCAAGGCTACATCAAACCACGCTCGGCCTCGTAGCTAGCCCTACGAGGACAGGAGAGGGCTCTCTCCCGGGTCTATCTCGGCGAAGGTTTTCGAGAGGAGCCGAGATGACTTATAATGAACAATGAACACCGATTTTGGGCTAGTAAAGAGATAGGGAAAGGGGTTTTTAATAAATGATTGGGTTTTTACGGGCTGTATGGGACTAAGGACGATATTGAGCAGAGATTTAATCAAAGGCACAGATTATTCCATAAGGCGAGGTAGGAGTGAAGTTTAACAATTAAATTGAAATTAAATGGAATGTAAAAGATCTGTTTAAGAAAGTTGAAAAGGGAATTTTAAACAATGAATCCTTTCCAACAGAAGAAAATTACACAAACATCGAACGCTCCTTCAAGGCAGAGCAAATGAATTGGATTCTACCTATCTTACAACAAAAAGCATCCGATAGAATCGATTATGAATGAAATGTAAAACATTACGAGATTACATATGAAACAAGTAGAAGAAACATATGCTAAATTTCACGCCACAAGAATCTTATAAATCGAGCTATACCCTTCAATTAATCTCTGTCAAACGATCGTACAATGAAACTCTCTCGTTCTCCTCCACGCACCTCTCGAACTCTCCATTTACAAATGACTTTCAATACATTAAATAACTCAAATGTTGAGAACGTGATCGATGAAAGTATGGAGTTGTTTCAACTAAAATGATGAAAATAGTAAAAGAGCCGACCATTAATTCTAAAAAACAAAACAATGTTACATTTTACTGCCCAAATACGTTGATGTACCAATGAAGGGGCGGAAATTTGTAGGTGTAACTCCTTTGAATCACAACTGAAATCATAAATAGGAAATCGAATCCTATTTCTACTGCACTCGGTAGATATCCTTTATTTAAATTCTGGCTTTTGACTTTGACTTTCCATTTTCCCTTTCTTTCGTTTGACCAAAAAATAGCGTTGGAATGTAGAGGTCGCCTTTTGATAAAAGAGACAAGCGCATTGCAAATGGGAAAGGTAAAAGAGTATGATACAATGAAAATTATTCCTAGAAAGAACGAAGCAAACCCAAGAATTCTCAATTTCTCAAATTGCTTTGTCCTTTGGTAGCCGAAATCTCAACATCAAAGACTTCCAATACACGCGGTTAATATTCTCAATCATAAGCATAACCACTTCCACTAAATATTGAAGTGGTTGTATTACCACTCACAACATGCCCAACACAAAAGATGACCGATCAAGAATAACCTATAGCCTTTGTTATCAACTGCTTAAATGACTTAGGCGCATGATCAAACCTTGCATGCCACACAAATACTCGTGAAAGTACCATTTCTAACTCCCCGATGTGTCCAGTTTTGCGTGGGTAAACGTTGCAAGAGGAGAACCATTTCTTGAAAATCAAGCCACGTTAACAAAAATCCAGCACACATATATACAAAGAAATACGTAAAAACCATCTTCCGAGCTTGGCGTCCACTGTTTCAAAATTCTAGATTGCCGTCTTCTTATAGCCAAAGACTACGTTGATTTTTCACTACTAATGATGCCCTGCGTGTCGAACCGAATTTAGTAGAATAACAAATCAATAGACGAATGCGGCTCCATTGTTAGATATGACCACCGTCTCGGCAAATCCCAATCATAAGGCAAAAATAATGAGAGAGCTAGAAATTGCCCAAAAAAACAAAAAACACCGCTAGCAAATACAATGACGTAATATGTAATAGCAGTCCGCCATGGTCCAAATACATTTTGGCAATTGTGGCATGCAAAGCAACTCTAGGAGGAAGCACAAGTTCATCTAAGAAAAATGAGGAGAGTGAAACTGAATGGATTGCGCCGATACTCTCATACATCGCACTTCTATAAATGTTAAGGCAGCGGTTTACTCTCGTCGGATTTTAACGTAAGACAAGTAATACACAACACGTTCGTATGAGCCATATAAGATCAATAATTTGTCTGTTTCCGTTATTAATTTTGAGCTGATCTCATAGATCCTCAAATCCTCAAGTAGCTTGCCCAACTTTGCCACCACATGAACTCCAAATTTTCATGCATTGTTAATTCCTTCTTCACTTCATAATGAGTTCTTTGCAAACCGATTTGAGGAGCTTTGGCATGAAATTGGGTGCAAGGGCAAAAAAATTTTTAGCTACGAGACGCGTATGGGTAGCGCGCCCACCCAATGCATAGCGCACCGCAAGTGCGTAGCGCACTTAGTATTTAACACTGGGCTGGTGATGTTATATGCGTAGCACGCCCTATATGGGTAGCGCGTCTCCTCTGCGCGTAGTGCGCATCTCCGATCCGAGTCCACGACTTTGAAAATCACGATTTCGGCCTTCAACTTCACCAATTCGAACTCGCTTACGTTAGTGTACTTCTAAATTGGTGTCTCGAGAACTTGTGTTGAAAATGGCATCAAGATTTCCACTCGTTAATCTCAATACCAAGATTCAAACAATATACCAATGCTCGATTTAACTTCTATCCTTATCCTCGGTTTGTATCACCATAATTTTTGAATGCAAACCGCAAATGATAATACCAAAACCTTGAATGCAAACAAAGCCCTCGTTTGAACCACAAAGTTATTTCCTTTTGGTATTTCTCCACAAGCCAATCTATTTTTCTCGTTGAACTCCTTCAAGTCGTTCCAACATTCTTTCAAACTCTTTGTGCTCATCAAATGCCACCTTTGACTTTTGCATTCGCAAAAGATGAATCCACCCATGTTCGTGGAAGCGAGCCATAGTTCCAATTTCATGTTATATGGGTAATATCGAAATTTTCCCTTTTTAGTGTTTTGCTTGATTGAAAGTTTGCCTCTTCACTTGCAAGTTCTATTTCTGCCCTTGTTTCCTCTGGTATTTTAACCACAAAATTGATAACCCCATCTGCAATAAAATATCATACCAAGGTGATATCTTCTTCCCGAGTTTTCGAAAAGAAGGAAACTACGTAATCCGAGTTTGTGGCTTATTCTCCCAACTTTGCTTTGGGTATTGTGTTTCTGATCAAGCGACTAATGGATTTATGTTTGTCTCACGAGGGTATAGAGTCGTCGAAGCTGAAACAAGGCTGCCATTGAGGAGTCGTAGAGCTTTGGAACACTTTGACAAATTACATATTCTAAAAAAAACACATTTGATGATTTCTTCTTCAAAACGAGGGTTTTGAAGAAGAATCAATCTCGCATTATTGACGATGACATTCCCGAAATAAACACTTACCCGAACCTTCCTCTAGCCTCGCAAAACATTATTCAACATGTTTGAAGACCAATGACGAAGGACCGACAGGGACCGTGTCTAACGGGGGTCATCCAAGGTACCGCTTCCTTTTTGGAAAAGAGGCATTGAGATCGACAGAAAGGAAGCCTTAACCAAACCATGATGGGTTTAACATAGGCATATTGGTGAGTGGTAGCTAAAAAATGGATGATGGGGATTCGGTGGCCCGAGGTTGAAGTATACTTGAGCGACTTGGTGGTAGTCATAGGTATTTACGAAAGGAAAAGTCCCTTGAGTCGGTAGGACTTCCGGGCGGGTATGAACCGACTATGATTGTTGTAATGGTACTGTGCATGGGGGGGGTGAAATACTTCGACCCGGGGGGGATGGGGGACTCCTACCATGAGCGAAAAGGTGAAATAAGAGGGTGAAGTGGCGAAGGGCATCATTTGCGGTCTTTGTACACTTACCTAAAGAATAAAAGAATGGGGTTTGGTTTTGTACAAAACATAGAGACGGGTAACCCCAAAACATGAAAGAGGGTCGCTCATTGAAGGTGTGAGGATGATGCTTTTGTTGGGGTTAGGGGGTCCCATTGGTTGGTCTCATGTGCGAGGTTGATGAAGCGAAAGATGTCCCGGATGGATTTATGTTGATGGAGGTATGGCGGGCAAAATGCGATGCGCGAAGGTGAGATTTCATTACTGCTTGTATAAGCCAATCGTCGGGAAAGGGGGGTTGAGTTTAAATGGTGAACTTGACCTTATGCATGATATGTGGATGGGCATGAGCTGCTTCTAGAACTAAAATGGTATGGCCATGGCGTCACTTGCGGGGGTGATGTATGGTCTACTTTGGAGGACGATCGCCATGGAGGGGGATTCTCTACCCGACCATTACGGACGTTATCATATGCGGGGGTGAGGTGATGATAAACATGGTCGAGTATGAGGACCCTATGGTTTATTTCTAATGGAGAAATGAAGTCAAGATATGCAAAGTTTTTCTAGGACTCTATCATGCTGAGGGTAGAATGATACCGGCTATGGAACTTTCGATGGGTGGTGCTTGTGAATGTTTTGCGGGCTCTTCCTACAAAAAAACAACTACCTTAAGTGAAGGCATCTTCTTTTTTATCCAATATTATTGAAAAAAAATGAATTTTGGAAAGGAAGATGGGAGGGTGCATACCTATCGGTGCTTGAAAAAAATATTTCTTCGGAAATTGGATGTGGGGCATTGCTTTCATTTGTAATGGTATACTAATGATGGTGCAACTTACGGTTTCCCGGAACGGATGTTCTGATCTCCTATTATGGACCTCGAAGTTGTGGAAAAGGGCAATAAATATGGGAATATGGCCCTAACCCTATTCATTTGGACTTGGCTGAGTTTTGGGAGATCAAAGGTGATAGCAAAGCCTTTCTTTCCATTATCGCAGGCGTGTGTGTACTCTGACAGTTGTATATTGTTGCTGCAATCTCCATGATGTCGTGCAGCATTTCAAGTTTTTCTGTTTGGTGATGCCGAGGGCCATAAAAATTAGGTTTGTATGGCCTCAAAGGGGATTTTTTCCCTAGATTTCGTGGGATATCTAGGCAAAGAGGCACCCCCCTTGTTCCTATTTTAGAGGTACAACCGTGCAAAGGCACGTTGTTCCTTCCTTTTTGCGCGCAAGGGTAGTGTTTTTGTAAAAAACTTGGGTTTTTTGTTGTCCCTTTTGATGTTTCTCCTCTGTACTGATGGGTGTCTATTGCTTGGCAGGTTGGTGTGGAGAGAATGAGATTGGTCCGAGATCCGGATCACTCTGGCTACTGATGCTAGGGCACACCATCAGTTGGCAGCATGGGGCCTCCTGAAATTTGCTAAAAACAAGTTCCTTCAGTCACAGGATCGATTTTTGCGTTATATCATACAGCATTGGCGCAGGAGACACAACATATTTGTCCCGAGGGGGAAGAACTTGATTATCCATCCGTGAGACGGATATATAATTTTAGACTGTGACATCGCTCAGGGCGAGGCGTCATATCCACTTCGTTGGACAAGTGAGCCTAACAAAGTTGTGGAGGAGGCATTGAGTGGAGGAGGCATTGCATTGGTGCGCCTCTACTAAGGGGTGCATCAATATCGAATCGCGGATAGATGTGGACGAGCGCTCTTCTCTACCCATTATTGTGCAACTCGCGGGTCATTTGTACCTTTATCTAGCATTGGGCCCACAGGTGGGAGTTTTACGCCATTTGAGGAACGAGAGTTTTTTCGATTTTTCTCGCTTCTAATTTGATGGTATGGTGTGACAACTGAACAGGTTCCAACGTGGATCCAAATCATTTCCATACGCTAGCATTTTGTGCAGCATCATGTACGAGAGGGTCATGCTGTTGAGGCCCGTGGTGGCTGTGCCTATTGGGGGGCCGAGGGAGCCACGCATGAGGAGGTGGGCTCCTATGATGCCATGCAATGGTGGTGGCATGGTGGGTCGTTATTGGAACGACACGACAGAGGCCTGGTTTGAGGCAAATCTGCAGATGTTTTTTCCATACCCGTACGCGAGGATGGACTTTCAAGGTGATCCAGATATTGGTCTCCCTTTCGGTTATGTTTGGGGTCCCGCAGGTACGTGCTATATTTCTGCATTTGTTTGAGTTTTTATGTACTTGAGTGTTTTTTATTGACACTAACATTCTTTTGGTTACTCATGCAGATTTTGGCGAGGTGGGACGCCCAGTGGCCCAACTGGTGAGTCACGATCCTCTACCACAACCACCGGGTGGTTGGGGAGGAGATGTCGTAAGTGGATTGGGCGGGGGTGCTGGTGGACCTAGCGGGGATGGTGTTGGACCTTTTGGTGAGGTGGTACAGCTCACCAGAGTGTGAGGTACTAGCCAAGAGACCTCATCCGATGTGGCCTAAGGGGTGAACATCGCAAAGATTTAGGCCTGTGTGGAGGCTCTAGAGGACTTCTGGACCATTTGACCCATGGGATGTCTCGGCTCGAGGTTTTATGGATGACTTTAAGAAGGCATAACTAGAGGCGCAAGGATGGCCCATGAGAGGGACTACCATTAGGGTATTTAAAGGTTCTAAAATGGGCCTCCTAAGAAAAATGTACAACAAAAATAAACTTTATAACAACCAATAGGATTCAAGATGATGATGTCAACCATGGGGGATGATTTACCATTTTTTAAATAAAAGGGTAAAATATTAAAAAATAAGTAAGTATGCTATCCTCAGATTGACACTTATCTACTACACGACTACCTGCAGTACTCGTTACGAGAATTTAATTCCTCATCCAAGGAGTACCCATGTTGCATACTTTCAATGAACCCTGCTACATGAAAAATGGGAAATACATTAAAAAAAAAACATGATTACAATCACATTTTTATGTATTTCTCATTTTTCGTGTAGTAGGACCCATAGAAAGTATGCAACATGGGTACTCCTTGGATGAGGAATTAAATTTCTTATCCAACGAGTACTCCCGCTCGAAATTTGAGTAAAAACTTTGGGAGATAAGTTGAAAATATGAGTTGAAAAAGTAGTTTTTTCATTTTTCCCTCTAAAATTTGATGATGTCATCAAATCTTATTTGATTTTTTCCACTATTATTTTATAATCTCCTTATGAAGCCCATTTTAGACCTTAAAATTCCCTAATGTTGCCTACTCACGACAGGTTGCCATCGCAAAGGCGACAAATGTCCTGGTGGTGGCACCAGGAGCAGTGGTGGACCTAGGTGCTCCTCTTGAGGGGTCACCCCCCTAGGGTAGTTTTTTACATAGGGAAAGCACCCATTATGAAGATGCTTCCATTATTTTTGACAAACTTTGTATCTTCAGGCTGGCCAATGGGCCAACGATACTATTTTTGTACTCAGATACACATATGTTTTTATATATATATGAGAGATCTTTTTGCGGCTCTACATGGTGTGCTATCTATTTCGGTTTATGTATTTTGTGTTATGCTGATGGATATCTATGTTTTTGGTTTCTTATGTATGGTGGTTTATTCACGATGCATTCCAATCTAGGATATTGTTAGCTATGTGATCAGCTGCTTGGTTTTGATTCCTTGATACATGTGAGAATATAATATAATCAAACCGTCTACTTAATATTTTGACACGCAAATATTTTCTTAAATAGGTTCTCGCTCTCCGATTTCAAATGTTCTTAAAGGAATCCGTGATACCACTAATCGGAATATAGGTAGACATGCATATGGTGGATGCCTTAATGGAGGTCCTCGTACATAAGCCTGATAATACCATCATATTATGCTCGATTGTTGGTTGTTGATCTCGATGCACACATCATTTGAACACAATGGTGACTACCGTGGTAGTATATGACCAAGGTGGCTATGGCTAAGTTTTGAAACCGTCGCAACTTCCATCAATCAATCCGAAATAGGTTTGCTACGATCCGTAGTGATATTTTGAGCACGTTTAGGTTTTTGGGTCAAAAATATTTTGGTATTGGGATTTTTGTGTACTCTAACTCTAGTGGATAAGGGCTACAGGGGCCCTTATGGGTAGAATTTCTTTAGGTAAAGGCCGTTGACGTAGTGAGGTAGGTCCCGCCCGGTTTCGTCAAGATGTATGCCCCCTGCTGAGGACAATTTTTGATGATATAGGGCCCTTTCCACAAGGTTTTGAACTTTCCTGGACCTAAGGCTTCTTTTGCGACATCATAGCGAAGGACTAGCTCTCCCTCGGTAAATGAGCGAGGGGTGATGTGGCAGTCGAATGATGATTTTACCCTTTTTTTATGGGCCTCATTGTGTTGCAACGATTGTCGCATGTTTTCATCAACTAGCTCTAGTTGTACTAGGCATTGTTCTAGAGGCTGGGTGTCATCAAGGAGTTCGATGGCGGTATGCAAGTTTGGGATCTCGTGGAAATCTATGCAAAAGCATAAGGTACCTTGGTCTTTTGCAACAAGAATAAGGCGGAATTCCTGTGACGAGAAGGTGGTTGAAATCTTGTTTTGGGCGTGCGATGACACAAGTCGTATGTGATGAATTGTGTCGTTGGCATGCGGTAGGGGAAAGATCTCAGTAATGGAGTCCTGTGTGAGTCTAAGGTTGGCTTTACCGCTAGGATAGTCAATTTCTGGTAGGTGGAAGTTGTTTTTATTACAGAGGTGCCTGAACGCTTGTAGCAGTGGTCATTCCTCCACGCGTGATTATGACTGGTGCAAATGGTGCAGGGTATCACAGCGCTGACAGAGTAGATAATGTGAGATTCTATGCTACTCGATGTTCCAGATGTGGACACTTGGAAAGGGTTAGTTTTAGACCAGGTCATCTTCTGTTTCCATTTTTGTGGCATAGGTTGAGATTTGCCTCCCCTTTTGGTGGGTGGTTGACTTAATGCCACTCTAGCTGCTCTCAGCTTGGGGAGATGCGTGCACTTAAATGTATGATGAAAGTGTGAGAAAATTCGGCAGTAAGTGCGTGTGATCTTCTCTTAATTAGAGAGAATTTTTTGAGGAAGAGGCGAGATTATGCGGAGACTATTTGCAAGGGGTTTGAGTTCTCTGCATTGGTTGATTCGGTGATCCGTTTCTATTATTTGCCCGAATCTACCTCGGGCTGAAGGAAGGGAGAGTTCGGGGTAACATCACACCACGCTCGGTCCGGTAGCTAGCCCTACCGTAACAGAGAGGGCTCTCTCCGGGTCTATCTCGGAAAAAAAAGTGTCCAATAGGGCCTAATATGACTTATAATGAATACTAATTTTAGGCTAGATATACCAAGTGCAAGGATTTGATTTGATTTTTTTGAGGGTTTTTTTTGAAACAATGGGAAAGGCAAATTTGGGTCCGGGGATGAAGGCCAATTTTTTGCAGAGTTCTAATTGGGGCAGGAAAAGCAATGGATTTGATGCTTTAGTTTGAATGGATGGATGGATCAGACTGGTGGGGAGTCGAAGAGGGCAAGAAAGTATCAAGGGTCCTCCTCAATCGGATGAAAACATGTAGAATTAAACAAAATTAAAGGCGAGAGCAGAGCAAATGACCGAATTCTACCTTAATAACTCATTTGTTTAATTTCGAAGCAAAAAGAGAAAGGAAATGGTACACATAAATATCAGTGAACTTACAAATTACATAGAGAATAACACCATCAAAACTCGGATCCCAAAAACAAGGATCCCAAAAAAGTGTCGCAAAACCCCTGGTCTTTCCTTTGCCAAAAAATGCGGAAAGTATGTACAATGAAGTCTCAACCAATTCCCAAGTGTCCAACCCCCGAAAATTACTCGTAAAAATACATAATATAGACCATCCTAACTCCTCACCCATTCTTCTATGGGGTCGAGCTCATCATTCTAGGAGCTATTTCAACCATGTCTAAATAAGGAACCGAAAAAATAGGCAATGAAGCAACTTGCCTCTATATGCTAGGAAACCGATTCATTCATTAAATTTTCACTTTTTAGTGAATGAATCTACTAAAACAAGTAAATATGTACCAAAATTACATCCAAGTTATAATAATACATCAAGATAAACCAAGAATATCATAAAAAAATTCAAACTAGTTCAAACTCGGCCAAAATACTAAGCCGAGGAGTGAAAAATAGGCCAATTTCCTCTATGCGCCGCGCTCAAAGTCTGTATGCGTAGCACAACTTTGGAGCTGATTTTGAGGCACTTCCTGAAGTCCAAATTGAGCTCATGATAGGTCGTTGGAAATCCCTAGATGTCTACTATCCAACCCAAGTGGAATTTTTGGATTTAGATATCATTTTCCCCTCCAAAACTTTAATCTCCAAAGACTGGTTCCTGTGGGTGCAAAAAGTGGCGTAAAAGGTGATTTTTAAGGTGTTTTTGACCCTTTAGACCACCCAGAACTTGATGAAATCCTTAGTCCATTCCCGAGCGTGCATAAATTTTCTCAAAAAAATCCAAAAAATGTAAAGTTTTTCCTCCAGAGGAGCTGCCAATCATAAGCGTGCACAAGGTGACGCTACGCGTAGAGCAAGAAAAACCCTGTTTTGTGACCAAAAATTTCAAAATTGACCAAAAATTTCCCAAATTCCTTGAAATTTGGGGCTGGAGGTCCCTCATCAAGTATGATGCTCAGACAAGGAAGCCTTGGCCAAGATTTGGAGTTTGTCATACTTTTTACGCCTCCTCGATGCCTTTTTTCATCTATGTTGCCTCGAGGTGAATATGAAGAGTTTGGTATCTTTGTCTCGATTGCAAAATATGTGTGAAAAGGAAAGGGAATTTAGGAGATATAGGGAAAAGGGAAAAATAGACTTCAATCAAGAGATAATTGAAGTGTAGGGGTAGCCAATTGGGAAACTTGGGGTTTGGGATTTCATTTCACAAGTGAAATGAATGATAAGGAATGCAATGACTTTAGGGATAGGGAAAATAGGACTTGGGAATAAGTGATTTGGGAAATAGGAATGACAGGGGAAAGAAAGGTTTTAGGGATAGGGACAATGATAAACAATGAAAGGATTGGGGGGATGAAAATAAGTGATATGAGACAGGGGAAAAAATGATAGGGAATGCCATGATTTATTAATAGGGAAATGGGCTTAAATGGTATGAGTGGCTTGGGGAAAAGGGGAGGGATTATAATTATTATATATCAATGATGGGAAAGGAATGAACAATGTGGGGAATGTGCTTTGAAGTTCTGGGGTACCAAAATCAAATTTCAACACTCAAACTCAAACCCTAGGAGCAGCTTTTTTGAAAAAATCTAGGGTTTATATTTTCATCATCCAAACTCTTATATTCCTCCCTTCGAACCACACCAACATTATTTACAAGCAATTGTAAGGGCTCACAAACTTATTTGAATCATAGGAGGTTAATTCGATTTGTAATTTCATAAAACAGTGGCAAAAAATTTGGTGTTGGCTCTGTGCGCCGCGCAGATCAGCCCAATGCACCGTGCCAGTGTAATTTTTACACTGTGCGAGTGGCTCTATACGCCGCGCAGTCCGTATGCGTCACGCACTTCACCCAACGCGCCGCGTAGGCAAACTCAACCACAACTTTGGCTTTTCACACCGACTTTTGCTTTCCTCCATGATTTTCTCTTTGTTTCACTAATGTATTTGGCGTATAATTGGATTATTGAAATACAAACATATCTCTTATGGCATGAACTTTGATCTTTGATTCGAAGAAAATCCACTATCTCGAAAAACTTTGGCACTTTCACATTTTGCAGCGAACTCTGTTTTTGCTTGTTTCCTCTGACTTGTTAAATGAATGATGAATCTCTTGTCTATATTTTGCGGGGATGACTGGCATTGGATTCGGAAAAGGTGACCAGGGCTGCGCCCGAAGCATTTGACGACCGGAAATTTTTTGAAAATATACATACAAAAGACGAAATGACGATTTTTCTTCAAAGCAGAGTTTTGAAGAAAAGTCACGATCAATCATTATAACGATGAAATTTTTGTGATGAAAACTTATTTCGAACTTCCCTCATGTGCCCTGCCGGCATTATTGGACACTTTGGAGACCGAATTGCGAAACCCTAGACCTAATGACCGAAATGACTCCTTGCTGACCAAGAGACCAAACGGGATTGTAAATGACTTTAAAAAATGACATTGATGGTCAGACACGAGCTAGTAGGTACATGACATGAGGGGGCATGAGTGACAAGACCCTTCCTTCGGAAGATCGATGCTCCTAATGGAATGCGGATGATCGAATTGAATGAGACACCTAAAATGAAATGCAAAAAAAGAGGAATTTTGATCTCCGACGGAGGAATACCAAGACCGACTCTAACAGTTTCGATCACATAGGCCGCATGTTATCCTAGGCTTGGTCTGGGGTATACATGATTGGTGTGTCGTCTTATCATGCTTGACACACCACTCGCGGTGGCGGGGACGTTGAGCCGGCGACATATATTTTATGCCATTCTTGGAGATCACTCGTCCTCTATTCTACGGCATTAATCATGTCGATAATGGAACAGATCCGTGAGACATATGTATAATGTCGGTCATAATTATTACCCCTGAAATATCACGCAAAATATCCGTGATATGGGGGGTCCCATCATGCTTGGTCTAAGGCTAGGTGGGGTACCAACATCGCAATGTTGCTAAGTCGAGGGCAAAGTGGACTACTATATGATCTGTCTCGCTTGCATAACGTGCATGCGAGTGGGTTTCGTGAAGTGCTTATAGGGGTAACTATGGGTTCCCCTGCTAGGCCATTCTTTGGCCGACAAAAAACATGATAGAGTCGCTCATCTCCTCTTCTTGGGTCATTGAGTTGCCGATGGATTCGACATCCATATCGTCTTCTTGGGAAAGACAAACTATGGCTAAGCGGAGGCTAGCAAGGGCTAGCCGTAAAGCGAGGTATGTAGTGACGATCCTCCAAAAGGTGATTGTCAGCACATAACGGGCATGTGAATTGGGCTGCCCGTAGCCCCACGTAGTAAAATATTTCAATTGGATACCATCTATGAATGAGTTCTAACACCGCACACTCTTTCGAGGTAGTGGCCACGTTCATTACATAGCGTGCAATGTATAATGGGCATTACTGGGGGGTGCTCTATGTATTAGTGCTCCTCTTGTAAGTATATGATGGTACGCGGCTAGTCATTGATAGACTAGATGGAGGGATCCCTCTTGATAGGATCGCTCGATCGCATGTAAGGCGTCCCTATACCATGGTACTTCTGGACAATTATGGGTGTAATGGCCATATGTGTCACATAGGGTGCATGCGTGATTGGTACACATCGATTTGCTTGTACTTTTGGTGGCAAGTTCCTTTTTTATGGGAATGAAGTTTTTGAGGTGCCTTCCTTGCAGCCGAGGAGTGGTTTTAATTCGTCCTACTCCCTGACATATGTGGGTAGGGTGTCCTATGACGTCACATATAGCGCAGGGTTGATGATTCCCTCTGCATGGTGTGGGGTCATCACTCTCTTTCCTTTCTTGGCGATTTTCTTTAGTCATGGTCGCTAGCTTCACACTGGGAATTTCCCTTGCGGGGGCAGTTTCGACTACTACCTGGGTATGTTGGGGCTCCTCAAGATTGGGGGGGGGGCTTTAACCCAAATGCGAGAACGCAAGTAATCTTCGCCGATTAGGTCTCCATGTCCCGGATTAAATCCTCATGTTGATGATATGAAACATAGGGATTTGGAGAGGATCTACAATTGTTGGAAGATGTTTGAGTTGGTTGTACATGTGATGGAGGACATGTTACATGTTCTGGAGCTACATACTCATAATGAAATTATTGTGGGGAAAGTTTGTGGGACAAATGTTAGTATGGGTGTTGGTTGGCATCCAATTCAACTTGTTTTGACTTATAATGATGATGGTGATGTGGTAGTGATTTGGTAGAGTGTTGCAAAGGTGAAAGTGGCTTCCAAAGGTCTTGTGGAGGCCTTTCGAAGATCTATAAGATGTTTTTAGCACAATGTGAGGTCATTTGATTGGTTTTGTTGCATCCCATGCCTCATCCGCATGGATTTAATCTTGTGCATGTGGTTGGAGGCTCCAACATTTCCGAAGAAGGCCTATCCATGTAGTTGCAGCTGAGATCTAGGAGTCTTATGCATGCGGATGATATTTTTAGCTATAATTGCTCCAAATTCCTCGCTTATATCACCTAATTTTGGTATTGTGGTGATGTTCTTGATCATAATTTTTTTAGTATATGGTCAAAAATGATAAGGGAAATTCTAAAAGTAAGTTACAATTGAGAATATACATCATTGTGTGGAGAGAGTGGCTTGATCGAGTCAACTAATTTTTTAGGGCTCCATAACCTATAGCTTTTACCGAGTTAACCATTTTAGAAAATGTTAAATAGAGGAAGGTTTTGATTCTATTTGGTTGGTATTACTGAGAATATGAGAGCATGCCATTGAGAGGGAATTGAGGATGACAGGAGTTTGCAATATTTAATCACATATTTTTTGTAGAGTTCTATCATAGTGTTGTATGCAGAAATAAAATATAAAACCGAGGAGAAAAAATCGAAATCTTATGTGTTGCAAGTGGTCGTGTTTAGAGAGGAAAATAATTGGTAGTTTGTAGTGCGTTAGAGTGGAAATATTGTTGTGAGTAGAAGGGAATATGTGACACCCTCTAGGAGTACTTTTTTTATTCAAATTTTGTGTTCCAAAATGATGGTGTTGTTGGGTTGCTCATGTTGGGGAGATTGAGAACCCAATATGGAATATTGTGAAATGTAGTTCTTATGGAGGAAGTGAAGGCATGGAGGCATGAGAGTAGGCAATGATTGAGAGGATTTAGTAGAATGAGCATATTTGTCCATCCAATAAGATTTGGATAATCCAATGCTCCTTTGGAGAGGATCATTAACTGTGGTGGTTTCCACTCGATATATTTCAATAGATTTGTGTGAGAAACATATTTCCAAATTGATAGGTTCCACCATATTGTAATACAACTAATCTTCTAGATTATGGGTGTAAGATAATCCATGTCCAATTTGTTTAACTGATTAATAAAAAAGAATTGAAAATAGCAACAATAATAGGGTGGTTTTCTCTCGAAAGGGATTCCACCATAAATACTTGTGTCTTCATATGTGCATGCTTATGTTGATGTTATTCATGATTATTGTGTTTATTATTGCTTATTTTATATTTTTAATGAGCTAACATTGTGGATGTGTATGGGAAATTGATAATTTGAATAACAGTTATAGAATTGATATAAAGGCCATTAGTACTCATCCATCCCCCCTCCACTTAGTAGTGATCTAGTTTCCTATAGTTTCAACATTCTTATTGCAATGTTCGGGCTCCTAGATAGATTAAGAAGGAGAAGATTCATAAGAGGGTACTACCAAGTTATTCCTAGATTGGTAGTGATGAAGTGATCCAACTAAGGAACAAATTTGTCCTAAAATGATTAGTCTAGCTATAAAAAACATTCAATCATATTGAAATGACTACCAAACCTATTTGTCCAACTAGTAGAACAAAATGTCTAAGAAGATAATTCCGCATAGAAGAGAACACATAAAAGATAAAACTTGTGAAATTTTTTCAATTTGCATGCAAAAAAGAGGTATGTTGATTGGTTCAAGCAATTTAAGGATGTTTTTTGCATGGATATATGAATATTTAAAAGCTTATGACGCTTCCATTATTGAACATAGAGTACCATTGAAAAAACAATGCTAACCCTTTTGTGCAAAAAATTAGTTAGATTGAATCTATTTCTCATGCTAACCATAAGAAAAGTGATTATAAAGCTACGAGGCACAAAGATTATAGTATCACTTAGATACTCTAGATGTGTTGCCAGCCTAGTGTTGGTGATAAAGAAGAATGGTGACAGAAAGATTTTAGGAATTTAAATAAATGTTCACTAGAGGATAATTATCTTGTTCCCAAGATGGAATATTTGTTACAAAAAAGCAAAAAGGACCATCTAGAATATGAATTACCGATAGATTTTTAGGTTATAATGAGATATTAATGCAACTAATAAAAAAAATAAGACAATGTTCACAACACCATGGGGCATGACAATATGCTTTTTGGACTAAGGAATGTGGGAGCCACTTTTGTAAGAGGTATGCATATTTCCTTTGTTATCTAAACATATAGGTTCATAATGATTATTGTGTTTTGAACATGAGATGATGAATATTTCGCATATTTCCTTTGTCAGCGAAAGATATAGGTTCATAATAATTATTGTGTTTTGAAGATAAGATGATGAATATTTCGAACATGTGAGGAAAACTTTCCTAAAATGAAAAAAAAAGTGCAAGATGCTATAGGAAGATGCATGAGATATCAGCCTAATGAAGAAGAAAATTTATTAAATTGTAGAAGTTCGGAAGAAAAAGGAATAGGCCTTAAGTAAAATAGAAGCACACTAGTAAAAGATGAAATCTAGTTTTGATAATAGGGTGATAGGATGTGACTTACAAATTTGGGATTTGTACCGAAATGGGACTCAACTTGAGCCAATAAAGAAAAGAACTAAAAGTTTGAGAAATCTTTGGATTTTCTCATTTAGAATACAAGAGGTTCTGGATAAAAAATACTTACCATCCGCAAACCCTCAATTGAGATTTCGTGGAGAACCGTGTCAATGACAAGTTAAGTTTATGATGAAGTTCTTCACCTCAATGGTCTATTTGCATTGTTCTGTCTTCATGGGCAAGCATCAACGATGCATGGCACCCCATAGTTCACGGGGCACAACACTAAACACAACAACGCATGCCCGCCACGACATAGGTGCCTAAGTCATCGATAGTAGAACCTATGCAATAAACATATTTCCAAATTGATAGGTTTCGGCATATTGTAATGGAAGCAAAGTCTTCTAGGTTATGGGTGTAAGAAAATCCATGTCCAATTTGTTCAATAGATTAATAAAAAATAATTTAACAATGATTCTCTCGGGATTTTACGTAAATACTTGTGTCTTCATATGTGCATCATTATCTTGATGTTATTTTTTTATTATTGTGTTTATTATTCTTGTTTTTATAATTTAATGAGCTAACATCCACATTGTGGATGTGTATGGGAAATGATAATTTGAAAAATAGTTATAGAATTGATATAAATCCCATCACTACTAGTCCATCCCTCTCCTCTTAGTAGTGTTCTAGTTTCCAATAGTTACAAAATTCTTATTGCAATATTCCCCTCATGAGCCCATTAGAAGGATTAAAAAGGAAAATATTCATAAAAAGATACTACCAAATTCTTCATATATTGGAATTCATGAATTGATCCAACTAAGGAACAAATTTGTCCTAAAAGGATTAGTCTAGCTATAATAGACATTCAAGCATAATGACATGACTATCAAACTAGTTTTCTAACTAGTAGAACAAAATGTAGAAGAACATAATAAGCCATAGAAGAGAACACATAAAAGATAAAACTTGTGAAACAATTTTCAATTTGCATGAAAAAAATAGGTATGTTGATTTGTTCAAACAATTTAAGGATGTTTTTTCGAATGGATATATGAATATTTAAAAGCTTATGACACTTCCATTATCAACCCATGCGAAGGCGCACTGTTCCTTCCTTTTTGTGTGCAAGGGTAGGGTTCTTTTAAAAACTTGGGTTTTTTGCTATCCCTTTTGATATTTCTCCTCCGTACCGATGGGTGCCTATTGCTTGGCAGGTTGGTATGGAGAGAACGAGATTGACCCGAGATCCAAACCACTCTCGCTATTGATGCTCGGGTTGCGTCATCGCTGGCCGCATGGGGAGTCCTAAAATTTGCTAAAAAACGAGTTCCTTTGGTCATAGGACTGATTTTTACGTTATATCATACAAAATTGGCGTAGGAGGCACAAAATATTTGTCCCGAGGGGGGACGTACTTGGTTATCCATCCGGAGATGGATATATACTTTGTGACCGGATTACTACCTCGTGGCGAGGCGCCGAAGTATCCACTTCTTGTTGGACGAGTGAACCCCGGACAGGGTTCCGGAGGAGGCACTGCAGCTGGTGTGCCTCTTACCGAGGGGTGTATCAATATCACATCGGTGATAGATGTGGTCGAGCACCGTGCTCCGGCCATTATTGTGCGATCGGCGGGGGTCGTTTGTGTCTCATCGGGAATTAGGGCCCATAGGTGGGAGTTTTGTGCCATTTGAGGAATGTGCATTTTTTTCGATTTTTCCCGCTTCCGATTTGATGGTATGGTGTGGCAACCGAACAGGGGTCCAACATGGATCCAAATCATTTTTCGTACGCTAGCATTTTCTCGCAACACTATGTACGAGAGGGTCGTGCTACCGATGCCTCTTGTGGCGGTGCCTATTGGGGGGGGTCAAGGGAGCGACGCATGAGGAGGTGGGCCATTACCGAAATGACACGAAAGATGGCTATTTTCAAGCCAATCCACGATTTTTTTTTCCATACCCGTACGCAAGGATGGACTTTCGGGGTGATCGAGATATCGGTCTCCCTTTTGGTTATGTTTGGGGTCCCTACAGGGTATGTGCTACATTTCCGCATTTGTTTAAATTTTTATGTACTTGAGTGTTTTTTTATTGACACCGGACATTATTTTGGTTACTTGTGTAGATATTGGTGAGGTGGGACACCCAGTGGCCCGACTGGTGGGTCATGATCCTCTACCATGACCGTCGGGTGGTCGGGGAGGAGGTGTCGTAGGTGGACCAGGCAGGGGTGCCGGTGGACTTAGCAGGGATGGTGCTGGACCTTATGGTGAGGGAAAAAGCTCACCGACAGCTGAGGTAGTAGCCAAGAGAGCTTGTGTGGATGCGACTGAGGTGCGTATCACAGTACTTACAGCTCAGGTGGAGGCTCTAGAGGACTTCTGGGGTCGAGTGGACCATTTGACCCATGGGATGCCTGCCCAAGGTTTTATGGATGACTTAGAGGAGGCATGGCTAGAGATAGTGATGGCTCATGAGAGGGACTACTAGCCTACTCTATGACGGGTAGCTATCGCAGTGGCGACAACAGTTCCGGTGGTCGCACCAGGAGCAGTGGTGGGCCTAGGTGCTCCTCTTGAGGGGGCACCCCCATAGAGTAGATTTGTACATAGGGAAAGCACCCATTATGAGGATTCTTCCCTTATTTTTTATGACCATTGTAATTTTGGGTTGGCCCATGGGACAGTGATACTATTTGTATACTCTGATACACATATTTTTGGTATATATATGAGAGATCTTTTTTGCGGCTCTACATGGTGTGCTAACTATTTCGGTTTATTCATTTGGTGTTATGCTGATGGATATATATGTTTTTTATTTTTTATGTATGGTGTTTTATTCGTGGTGCATTCAAGGCTAGGATATTATTAGCTATGCGATCAGTTGCTTGGTTTTGATTCCTTGATAGATGTGAGAATGTAATATAATCAAACTATTTGCTTAATCTTCTAGCACACAAATATTTTCTAAATAAGTTTGCATCGCTGATTTCAAATGTTTGGTTTAACTGTGATACCACTAACTAGGAATCTAGGTAGACATGCATATGGTGGACGCCCTAATGGATGTCCTCGCACATAATTCTGATAACGGCGTCATATTATGCCTAATTGTTGGTTGCTAATCTGACGCACATGCCGTTTGAACACAGTGGTAATCAGTCAGAGTAGTAGATGACCTAGGCGGCTACAGCTATGTTTTGAGACCATCATGATGCTCCATCAAAAAATCCAAAATAGGGTTTAAGTTGGTGATCCATGGTGATATTTTGAGAGCGTTTAGGTTTTTGGGCCAAAAATATTTTGGTATTGGGATTTTGTGTACTCTAACTCTAGGGGATAAGGGCTACAGGGGCCCTTATGGGTAGAATTTCTTGAGGTAAAGGATGTTGATGGAGTTAGTGAGGTAGGTCCTATCCGGTTCCGTGAAGATGCATGCCCCTTACCAGAGACAATGTTTGATGATATAGGGCCCTTTCCACAATGTTTTGAACTTTCCTAGCCCTAAGGCTTCTTTTGCGACATCATAGAAAAGGAATAGCTCTCCCTTGGTAAATGAGAGAGGGGTGATGTGGCAGTCGAATGATGCTTTTAAACTTTTTTTATGGGCCTCATTGTGTTGCACAAATTGTTGCCTGTTTTAGTCAACTAGCTCTAGTTGTACTAAGCGTTGTTCTAGAGGGTGGGTGTCATCAAGGATTTCTATGGCGGTATGCAAGTTTGGGATCTTGCGTAAATATATGAAAAAGCATAAGGTACCTTGGTATTTTTCCACAGGAATAAGGTGGAATTCTTGTGACGAGGAAGTGGTTGAAATCCTGTTTTGGGCATGTGATGACACAAGTCGTATGTGATGAATTATGTCGCTGGAATGTGGCGGGGGAAGGATATTAGTAATGGAGTCTTGTGTGGGCCTAAGGTTGGATTTCCCACTAGGATAGTCAATTTCTGGTAGGTGGAAGTTGTTTTTATTACAAAGGTGCTTGAACGCTTGTAGCAGCGGGCATTCCTCTGGTGCGTGATTATGACTGGTGCAAATGGTGTAGGGTATCACAGCACTGACAGAGTAGATAGTGTGATATTCTATGCTACTCGATGTTCCAGATGTGGAAACTTGGAAAGGGTTGGTTGCAGACCAGGTCGTCTTCTGCTTCCATTTTTACGTCGTAGGTTGAGACTTGCATCCCTTTTTGGTGGGTGGTTGACTTAATGCCGCTCTAGCTTCTCTTAGCTTGGAGAGATGTGTGCACTTAAATGTATGGTTAAAGTGTGAGAAAATTTGACAGTAAGTGTGTGTGACCTTCTCTTGATTAGAGAGAAGTTTTTGAGGAAGAGGCGAGATTATGCAGAGACTATTTTCAAGGGGTTTTAGTTCTCTGCATCGGTTGATTTAGTGATCGTTTTGATCACATAGGCCACATGTTATCCTAGGCTTGGTCTGGGGTATACGTGATTGGTGTGTGGTCTTATCAGGCTTGACACACCAATGCGGTGGTGGGGACGTTGAGTTGGCGACATATATTTTAAGCTTGGAGATTTCTGATCCTCTTTTCTACAGCCTTAATCATGTCAATAGTGGGACGGATCCGTGAGACATAAGTACAATGTCGGTCATAATGATTACCCCAGCATATCAAGAAAAATATCTGTGATATGGGGGTCCCATCATGCTTGGTCTGAGGCTAGGTGGGGTACCAACATCGCAATTCTACTAAGTCAGGGTAGTGGAATATTATATGGTGTGTCTGCTTGCATAACGTGCATGCGAGTGGGTTTTGTGAAGTGCCTGTAGGGGTAACTATGGGTTCCCTAGTAGGCCGTTCTTCAGCTGACAAGAACATGATAAAGTTTCTCATCTCCTCTGATTGGTTCATTGAGCTGCTGATGGATTCGACATCCATATCGTCTTCTTGGGAAAGACAAACTATGGCTGAGCAGAGGCTAGCAAGGGCTAGCCGAAAGCAAGGTATGTAGTGACAATCCTCCAATCGGTGATTTTCGGTGCATAACAGGCATGTCAATTGGGCTGACCGTAGCTCCACGTAGTAAACTCTCTCAATTTGATACCATCTGTGAATGAGTTCCAATGTTGCACACTCTTCGAGGTAGTGGCCATGTTCATTACGTAGCATGAAACATAAAATGGGCATTACTGGGGGGCGCTCTACGTATCGGTGCTCCTCTTGTAAGTATAGGATGTTTCTCGGCTCGTCATTGATAGATTAGATGGAGGGATGCTCTTGATACGATCACTCGATCGCATGTAAGGCATCCCTATACTGTGGTATTTCTGGACAATGATGGGTGTAATGGCTATAGGTGTCATAGAGGGCACATGCGTGATTGGTACGCAGCAGTTTGATTGTACTTTTGGTGGCAAGTTCCTTTTTATGGGAATGAAGTTTTGGGGAGTGCCTTCCTCATAGCCAAGGAGTGGTTTTAATTTTTCCAACTCTCGGCATATGTGGGTAGGGTGTCTTATGACGTCACATATAGCGCGGGCGATGATTCCCTGCGAGGTGAGGTCATCTCTTTCCTTTCTTAGTAGTTTTCTTTATTAATGGTCGTGAGTTTCGCAGGTGGGAATTTCCTGCCGGGCCTATTTAAATTTGCTACCTAGGTAGGTTGGGGCTCCTCGGGATCGAGGGACTTTAACCCAAATGCGGTAACACGATAATCTTCGGCGATTAGGTCTCCATGTCCCAGTTAGGTCCACATGTTGATGATATGAAACATAGGGTTTGGAGAGGATCTACAATTGTTGGAAGACGCTTGAGTTGGTTGTACACGTGATGTGTATGTAAAGGAGGACAGTTACATGTTACGGAGCTACATACTCATAATGAGATTATTGTGGAGAAATTTTGTGGGCCAAGTGTTAGTATGGGTGTTGGTTGGCATCCAATTCAACTTATTTTGACTTATAATGACAATAGTGATGTGGTAGTGATTTGGTAGAGTGTTGCAAAGGTGAAAGTGGCTTCCAAAGGTCTTGTGGAGGCCTCTGAAGCTCTATAAGATGTTTTAGCACAATCTGAGGTCATTTGATTGGTTTTCTTGCATCCCATGCCTCATCCACATGGATTTAATCTTGTGCATGTGTTTGGACGCTCCAAAATTTCCGAAGAAGGCCTATCCATGTAGTTGTAGCTGATATCTAGGAGTCTTATGCATGTGGTTGATAGTTTTACCTATAATTTCTCCAAATTCCTCGCTTATATCACCTAATTTTGATATTGTGGTGATGTTCTTGATCACAATTTTTTAGTATATGGTCGAAAACGATAAGGGAAATTCTAAAAGTCAGTTACAATTGAGAATATACATCATTGTATGGAGAGAGTGGCTTGATCGAGTCAACGAATTTTTTAGGTCTCACAGTATAGCTTTTCTGCAGAGTTAACGCAAATAGAAAATGATAAATAGAGGAAGATTTTGATTCTATTTGGTTGGTATTATTGAGAGTATGAAAGCATGTCGTTAAGAGGGAATTGAGAATGATAAGAGTTTTCAATATTTAATCACATATTTTTGTAGAGTTCTATCATAGTGTTGTATGCAGAAATAAAATATAAAACCGAGGAGAAAAATCAAATCTTATGTGTTGCAAGTGGTCGCGTTTAGAGAGGAAAATAATTGGTAGTTTGTAGTGTGTTAGAGTGGAAATATTTTTGTGAGTAGAAGAGAATATGTAACACCCTCTAGGAGTATTTTTTTTATTCAAATTTTGTGTTCCAAAATGATGGTGTTGTTGGGTTGCTCATGTTGGGGAGACTAAGACCCCAATATGGAATATCGTTAAATGTAGTTCTTATGGAGGAAGTGAAGGCATGGAGGCATGAGAGTAGGCAATGATTCAGAGGATTTAGTAGAATGAGCATATTTATCCATTCAATAAGAGTTGGATAATCCAATGTTCCTTTGGAGAGGATCGCTAACTGTGGTGGCTTCCACTCGATAGATTTCAATAGATTTGTCTGAGAAACATATTTCCAAATTGATAGGTTCCACCATATTGTAATACAACTAAACTTCTAGATTTTGGGTGTAAGAAAATCCATGTCCAATTTGTTTAACTGATTAATAAAAAGAATTGAAAATTGCAACAACAATAGGATGGTTTTCTCTCGAAAGGGATTCCACCATAAATACTTGTGTCTTCGTGCCTGCATGTTTATATTGATGTTATTCATGATTATTGTGTTTATTATTACTTATTTTATATTTTTATGGGCTAACATTGTGGATGTGTATGGGAAATTGATAATTTGAATAACAGTTATAGAATTGATATAAAGGCCATTACTACCCATCCATCCCCCCTCCACTTAGTAGTGATCTAGTTTCCAATAGTTTCAACATTGTTATTGCAATGTTCAGGCTCCTAGATGGATTAAGAAGGAGAAGATTCATAAGAGGATACTACCAAGTTCTTCATTGATTGGAAGTGATGAAGCGATCCAACTAAGGAACAAATTTGTCCTAAAATGATTAGTCTAGCTATAACAAACATTCAATCATATTGACATGACTACCAAACTATTTTTCCAACTACTAGAACAAAATGTCTAAGAACATAATCCAACATAGAAGAGAACACATAAAAGATAAAACTTGTGAAATTTTTTCAATTTGCATGAAAAAAGAGGTATGTTGATTGGTTCAAGCAATTTAAGGATGTTTTTTCATGGATATATGAATATTTAAATTCTTATGACACTTCCATTATTGAACATAGAGTACCATTGAAAAAAAATGCTGACCCTTTTGTGCAAAAATTAGTTAGATTCAATCTATTTCTCATGCTAACCATAAAGAAAGTGATTATAAAGCTAAGAGGCACAAAGATTATAGTATCACTTAGATACTCTAGATGGGTGGCCAGCCTAGTGTTGGTGATAAAGAAGAATGGTGACACAAAGATTTTAGGAATTTAAATAAATGTTCACTAGAGGATAATTATCCTCTTCCCAAGATGGACCATTTGTTACAAAAAGCTAAAAGACCATCTAGAATATGAATTACGGCAGAGTTTTAGGCTATAATGAGATATTAATGCAACTAATAAAAAAAATAAGACAATGTTCACAACACCATGGGGCATGACAATATGCTTTTTGGACTAAGGAATGTGGGAGCCACTTTTGAAAGAGCTATGCATATTTCCTTTGTCAGCTAAAGATATAGGTTCATAATGATTATTGTGTTTTGAACATGAGATGATGAATATTTAGCATATTTCCTTTGTCAACTAAAGATATAGGTTCATAATAATAATGATTATTGTGTTTTGAACATGAGATGATGAATATCTCGAACATGTGAGGAAAAATTTCCTAAAATGAAAAAAAAAGTGCAAGATGCTATAGGAAGATGCCAAGAGGAATCTCAGCCTAATGTAGAAGAGAATTTATTAAATGATAGAAGTTGAGAAGAAAAGATGCATGAGATATCAACCTAATGTGAAAGAATTTATTAAATGATAGAAGTTGAGAAGAAAAAGGAATAGGCCTGAAGGAAAACAAAAACGGAAAACTAGTAAAGGATGAAATCTAATTTTGACAATACGGTGATAAATTATGACTTGCAAATTGGGGATTTGTGCGAAATGGGACTCAACTTGAGCCAATAACGTAAAGAACTAAAATTTTGAGAAATATTTGGATTTTCTCATTTAGAATACAAGAGGTTTTGGTTAAAAATACTTACCATTTTGAAACTCTCAATGGAGATTTCGTGGAGAACCGTGTCAATGACAAGTTAAGTTTCTGATGAAGTTCTTCCCCTCAATGGTGTATTTGAATTGTTCTGTCTTCATGGGCAAGCATAGACGATGCATGGAACACCATAGTTCACAGGCACAACGCTAAACACAATAACGCAGGCCTTCCACGACATAGGCGCCTGAGTCACTGATAGTAGAACCTACGCAGTAAACATATTTCCAAATTGATAGGTTCCGGCATATTGTAATGGAAGCAGTCTTCTAGGTTATGGGTGTAAGAAAATCTATGTCCAATTTGTTCAATAGATTAATAAAAAGAATTTAACAATGGTTTTTTGGGATTTTACGTAAATACTTGTGTCTTCATACGTGCATGTTTATGTTGATGTTATTTTTTATTATTTTGTTTATTATTCTTGTTTTTATATTTTGATGAGCTAACATCTACATTGTGGATGTGTATGGGAAATTGATAATTTGAAAAACAGTTATAGAATTGATATAAATGCCATCACTACTAGTCCATCCCTCTCCTCTTAGTAGTGATCTAGTTTCCAATAGTTACAACATTCTTATTGCAATATTCCCCTCATGAGCCCATTACATGGATTAAAAAGGAAAAGATTCATAAGAAGATACTACCAAGTTCTTCATAGATTGGAAGTCATAAATTGATCCAACTAAGGAAAAAAATTGTCCTAAAACGATCAGTCTAGCTATAATAGACATTCAAGCATAATGACATGACTATCAAACTAGTTTTCTAACTAGTAGAACAAAATGTGGAACATAATAAGCCATAGAAGAGAACACATAAAAGATAAAACTTGTGAAATAATTTTCAATTTGCATGCAAAAATAGGTATGTTGATTTGTTCAAACAATTTAAGTATGTTTTTGAATGGATATATGAAGATTTAAAATCTTATGACACTTCCATTATCAACCTAGAATACTAGAAAGAAAATACTAAGCCTTTTGTGCAAAAACTAGTTAACAATAATTAAGGAGATCCTAAAGCTACTAGGCACAAAGATTATAGTATCATTGAGATATTTTGGATAGATGGCCATTCTAGTGTTGGTGAAAAAGGAGAATGGTAATCCCAAATTTTCTGTATATTTTAGAAATATAAATAAATGTTTGTTAGAGGATAATTACCTTCTTTCCAAGATGGACCATTTGTTACATAAAATTTTAGTGCCATCAAAAATATTAATTATAGATGGATTTTTAAGACTATAATAAGATATTAATGCACTTAAAAATATAAGACAATGTTCCCATGACAATATGATTTTTGGACTAATGAATGTGGGAGCCACATTTCCAGGAGCTATGCATATTGCTTTGGTCACCTAAAGGTATAGTTTCATAATGGTTATTGTGTTTTGAAGATGAGATGAAGAATATTTGGAACATGTGATGAAAACTTTGCTAAAATGGATGTTAAAAGTACCATTGAGATGCATGAGATATCAGCCTAATGTAAATTTGTTAAATGATAGAAGTTCAAAAGAAAAGAGAATAGGCCTTGAGAAAAACAGAACCACACTAGTAAAGGATGAAATATAATTTTGATTTGATAAGAGGGTGATAGGATGTGCCTTGAAAATTAGGGATTTGTACAGAAATGGGACTCAGTACTTATCTTCTCGAAACCCTCAATTGAGATTTGGTTGAGAACCCTGTCAATGACAACTTAAGTTTCTGAAGAAATTCTTCATCTGAATGTTGTATTTGAATGTTGTATTTGCATTGTTCTTTCTGAAGAAGTTCTTCACCTGAGTGTTGTATTTGTATTTTTCTGTAGTCATCGGCAAGCATCGACGAAGCATGGCACACCATAGTTCACAGGCAGAATAGTAGAACCTGATCCAATGGTGAGGAGGCCTCATCATCCGACACTTCACATCTCTCCACAACATAACTCCGGAAAGGGATGCAGAAGAACATCGCTGAGCTCATCAGCGACCTCATCACCTCCATACATATCCTCTTGATGAGTCATTAATTATAATGAAACTTTTAATATTTTAACAATTACATGTATAAACTATGATAAATGATTTTAATTTACTATAAAATAGCAAAACGTAAGGGTCATGAATGCAATTTTAAATTAGTAGAAATGCAACCTAACATAATTGTGTAGATGTCTGATAGTTTCTCCTTTGCCCAGATTTGCAAAAGAATATTTCTATTTAAATAGAGATTAACTTTTGATTTGAATATGATTTCACATATGATATTTGTAGTTTTTTAAAACTCATTATAAATGTGGAATGCCCTGTGACAATAAAATTTTAAATACTTCATATACCAGTTAGATTAGGATTAGTGTCACTACATTAAAAGTTGTACAAAACCCATGCATAGAAATGTATTTTATTGAATAGAAATCTGAAGATTCATTCAATGATTCACATAGTTATTCATCTTATCTCATTTTTCTGTGGCTTTAAAGAATAAAATTAAATGCATGAGACATGAACCTAAATTCAGATATTCAGAACTTGAAATATCAGTTAGATTCAAAACACAAATATTCAAACATTCGATTAGAATGCATTATGTACATTATAAATATATAGTCTTATTTGCTATAATTTTGAGTAAGTTCTAAATTGAAAACTGGAACCTAAGAATCACAAAAATACAGTAAGTGATATTTGATATAACAGAAAAATTTATCTAATAATTTAAATAGGATATCAGTAACATAACAACAAATTAAATTCTATACATAACAAAATAAAATGTAAAAAAAAAAATAGTTAAAAATGAAAAAATAAATAAATGAAATGGTATGCTATGTAAAAAAATAACATTATAGAGAAATTAAATCAAATCACAGAATTATTAAATAAATGTTTGAAAATTTAGAATTCATAATGTAATACATATAGCAGAACAAAATAGGTTTTAAAACGTAGCATTTATACTGTAGTACATATAGCAAAGGACTAGCTCTCCCTCGGTAAATGAGCGAGGGGTGATGTGGCGGTCGAATGATGCTTTTACCCTTTTTTTATGGGCCTCATTGTGTTGCAGCGATTTTTGCCTGTTTTCGTCAACTAGCTCTAGTTGTACTAAGCGTTGTTCTAGAGGCTGGGTGTCATTAAGGAGTTCGATGGCGTTATGTAAGTTTGGGATCTCGTGGAAATCTATGCAAAGGCGTAAGGTGCCTTGGTCATTTGTGACAGGAATAAAGCAGAATTCATGTGACGAGGAAGTGGTTGAAATCCTGTTTTAGGCGTGCGATGACACAAGTTGTATGTGATGAATTGTGTCGTTGGCATGCGGCGAGGGAAGGATCTCAGTAATGGAGTCCTGTATGAGCCAGTGGTTGGATTTCCCGCTAGGATAGTCAATTTACGGTAGGTGGAAGTTGTTTTTATTACAAAGGTGCCTGAACGCTTGTAGTATCGGGCATTCCTTTGGTGCGTGATTATGACTGGTGCAAATGGTGCAGGTATCAAAACGCAAATAGAGTAGATAGTGTGAGATTATACACTACTCGATGTTCCAAATGTGGATGCTTGGAAAGGGTTGGTTGCAAACCAGGTCATCTTTTGTTTCCATTTTTGCATCGTAGGTTGAGACTTGCCTCCCTTTTTGGTGGGTGGTTGACTTAATGCCACTCTAGCTATTCTCAGCTTTGGGAGATGTGTGCACTTAAATGTATGATGAAAGTGTGAGAAAATTCGGCAGTAAGTGCATGTGATCTTCTCTTGATTAGAGAGAAGTTTTTGAGGAAGAGGCGAGATTATGCGGAGACTATTTGCAAGGGGTTTGAGTTCTCTGCATTGGTTGATTCGGTGATCATTTAGACCAGTGCCGAATCTGCAACAGAATTTGAAGGAAGGCAGAGTTCAGGGTAACATCACACCATGCTCAGTCTGGTAGCTAGCCCTACCAAAACAGGAGAGGGCTCTCTCCGGGTCTATCTCGGCAAAAAGTGTCCAATAGGGCCTGAGATGACTTATAATGAATACTAATTTTAGGCTAGATATATCAGTGCAATGATTTGATTTGATTTTTTGAGGGTTTTGTTGAAACAATGGGAAAAGCAAATTTGGGTCCGAGGATGAAGGCCAGTTTCTGCAGAGTTCTAATTGGGGCAGGAAAAGCAATGGCTTTGATGCTTTAGTGTGAATGGATGAATGAATCAGACTGTTAAGGAGCTGAAGAGGGAAAGAGGGTATCAAGGGTCCTCCTCAATCAGATGAAAACATGTAGAATTAAACAAAATTAAAGGCAGAGCAGAGCAAATGACTGAATTCTACCTTAACAACTCATTTGTTTAATTTCAGAAGCAAAAGAGAAAGGAAATGGTACATATAAATATCAGTGAAATTACAAATCAAATAGAGAATAACACCATCAAAACTCAGAGCCATAAGGATCTCAAAAAGTGCTGCAAACCCCTGGTCTTTCCTTTGCCAAAAATGCAGAAATGAATGTACAATGGAGTGTCAAGCTATCCCAAATGTCCAACCCTGAAAATGACTCAGAAAATACATAATATAGACCATCCTAACTCCTCTCCATGCCTCTAGGGGTCGAGCTCATCATTCTAGGAGCTGCTTCAACCATGTCTAAACAAGGAATTGAAAAATAGGCAATGAAACAACTTGCCTCTATATGCTAGGAAACTGATTCATTCATTAAATTTTCACTTTTTAGTGAATGAATCTACTAAAACAAGTAAATATGTGCCAAAATTACATCCAAGTTATCAAATTACATCAATATAAACCAAGAATTTCTTGAAAAAGTGAAACTGGTTCAAACTGGGTGAAATACTGAGCTGAGGAGTGAAAAATAGGCCGAAATTCTCTATGCGCCGCGCCCAAAATCTGTATGCGTAGCACAAATTTGGAGCTGATTTTGAGGCACTTCCTGAAGTACAAATGGTAATCATGATAGCTCGTTGGAAAGCCCTGGATGTCTAATTTCCAACCCAAGTGGAATTTCTGGATTTGGAGGTCATTTACCCTTCCAAAAATTCAATCTCCCAAGACTGGTTCCTGTGGGTGCAAACAGTGGTAGAAAGATGATTTTCAAGGTGTTTTTGACCCTTAAGACCACCCAAAACTTGATGAAATCCTTAGGCCATTCCTGAGCATGCATAATGTTTCCCAAAAAATCCAAAAATGTAAATTTTTCCTCCAGAGGAGCTGCCAATCATAAGCGCGCACCAAGTGGCGCTACGTGTAGAGCAGGAAAACCTGTTTTGTGACCAGAAATTCAAAATTGACAAAATTTTCTCCAAATTTGCTGAAATTTGGACTGGAGGTCCATCATCAAGTATCATGCTCAGCCAAGGAAGCCTCAGCCAATATTTGGAGTTTGTCATACTTTTTACGCCTCCTCGATGCCTTTTTCATCTATGTTGCCTGAGGTGAATATGAAGAGTTTGGTGTCTTTGTCTCGATTGCCAAATATGTGTGAAAAGGAGGGGACTGTAGGAGATATAGGGAAAAGGGAAAATAGACTTCAATCAAGAGATAACTGAAGTGTAGGGGTAGCCAATTGGGAAAATTGGGGTTTGGGATTTCATTTCACAAGTGAAATGACTGATAAGGAATGCAATGACTTTAGGGATAGGGAAAATAGGACTTGGGAATAAGTGATTTGGGAAATAGGAATGACAGGGAAAGAGAGGTTTTAGGGATAGGGACAATGATAAACAATGAAAGGATTGGGGGATGAAAATAAGTGATATGAGACAGGGAAAAATGATAGGAAATGCCATGATTTATTAATAGGGAAATGGGCTTAAATGGTATGAGTGGCTTGGAGAAAAGGGGAGGGATTATAATGATTATATATCAATGATGGGAAAGGAGTGAACAATGTGGGGAATGTGCTTTGAATTTCTGGGCACCAAAATCAAATTTCAACACTCAAACTCAAACCCTAGGAGCAGTTTTTTGACAAAAGCTAGGGTTTATATTTTCATCATCCAAACTCTTATATTCCTCCCTTTGAACCACACCAACATTATTTACAAGAAATTGTAAGGGCTCACAAAATTATTTGAATCATAGGAGCTTAAGTCGATTTGTAATTTCATAAAACAGTGGCAAAAATTTGGTGTTGGCTCTATGCGCCGCGCAGTTAGCCCAATGCGCCGCACCAGTGTAATTTTTACACTGTACAGAGTGGCTCTATGCGCCGCGCAGGCTATATGCGTCGTGCACTTCACCCAATGCGCCGTGCAGGCAAACTCAACCACAGCTTCGGCTTTTCACACTGACTTTTTCTTCCTCCATGATTTTCTCTTTGTTTCACTGATGTATTTTGCGTGTAATTGGATTATTGAAATACAAGCATATCTCTTATGGCATGAACTTTGATCTTTGATTCGAAGAAAATCCACTGTCTGAAAACTTTGGCACTTTCACATTTTGCAGCGAACTCTGTTTTGCTTGTTTCCTCTGATTTTTTGACTGAAAAATGAAACCTGTCTATCTTTTGCAGGGATGGTTGGCATTGGATTTCAGCAAAGGATGACCAGGGCAGCGCCTGAACATCTTCACAACTGAAGAAACTTTGAGAATATACATGGCATTATTACAAAAGACGAATTTGACGAGTTTTCTTCAAAACAGAGTTTTGAAGAAAAGTCACGATCAATCATTATAACGATGAAATTTTGTGATGAAAACTTATTTCGAACTTCCCTCATGTGCCTGCTGGCATTATTGGACACTTTGGAGACTGAATTGTGAAACCCTAGACCTAATGACTGAAATGACTCTTTGCTGACCAAGAGACCAAACGGGACTGTAAATGACTTTAAAAATGACATTGATGGTCAGACACGGGCCAGTAGGTACATGACATGAGGGGCATGAGTGACAAGACCCTTCCATCAGAAGATCGATGCTCCTAATGGAATGCAGATGATCAAACTAAATGAGACACCTAAAATGAAATGCAAAAAAGAGGAATTTTGATCTCTGACGGAGGGATACCAAGATGACTGGAATGAGACACCTAAAATGAAATGCAACAAAATTGTTTGATCTGCGATCGAGGAATACCATGGCCAGGCTCTAATAGTTTCGATCAGGCCACATGTTATCTAGGCTTGATGCAGGGTATACAGAGCGGTGTGTCGTCTTCTAATGCTTGACAAACCACTTTGTGGTGGCGGGGACGTTGAACGACGACATATATTGTCTTGTTCTTGGAGATCACTTGTCCTCTTTTCTACGGCATTAATCATGTCGATAGTGGGATGGATCCGTGAGATATAAGTGCAATGCCGGTCATAATGATTACCCTGACATATTAGGCAAAATGTATGTGATATGGGTCTTCCATCATGCATGGTCTGAGGCCGAGTGGGATACCATCGTCAGTATGCTGCTAAGTCAGGGTAGTGGACTACTATATGTTCGGTCTGCTTGCATAACATGCATGCGGGTGGTTTTCGTGAAGTGCCTATAGGGTTAACTATGGGTTCCCTACTAGGTTGTTCTTTGGCTAAGAATAACATGATAGACCCGCTCATCTCCTCTTCTTGGGTCATGGAGCTGCCGATGGATTTTTCATCGATATCGTCTTCTTAGAGAAAAAGACAATAGGTGATTGTCGGCGCATAACTGTGGCATGTGAATTGGGCTTCTCGTAGCCCCACGTAGTAAAATATTTCAATTGGATACCATATGTGAATGAGTTCCCAATGTGGCACACTCTTCGAGGTAGTGGCCACATTCATCGCATAGCGTGCAATGTATAATGGACATTTCTGGGGGGTGCTCTATGTATCGGTGCTCCTCTTGTAAGTATAATATGGTACGTGGCTCGTCATTGATAGACTGAATGGAGGGATCCTCTTGATAGGATCACTCAATCGCGTGTAAGGCATCCCTATACCGTGGTATTTCTAGACAATGGTGGGTATAATGCCCATAGGTGTCACAGAGGGCGCATTCGTGATTGGTACACAGCGTTTTGCTTATAATTTTGGTGGCAAGCTCCTTTTTATGGGAATATGTGGGTAGGTTGTCCTGTGACATCACATATAGCACAGGCTAATGACTCCCTCTGCATGGTGGGGGTCACCACTTTCTTTCCTTTCTTGGCGATTTTATTTATCGTGGTCGCCGTTTTCGCAATGGTAATTTCCCTTGCGGGGGCGGTTTCGACTGCTACTCGGGTAGGTTGGGGCTCCTCAGGATTGGGGGGATTTAACCCAAATGCGATAGCAACGATATCCTTCATGAATTAGGTCTCCATGTCCCTGATTAGGTCCTCATGTTGATGATATGAAACATAGAGTTTGGAGAGGATCTACAATCGTTGGAAGATGCTTGAGTTGGTTTTACATGTGATGGAGGACACGTGACATGTTCTGGAGCTACATACTCATAATGAAATTATTGTGGAGAAAGTTTGTGGGCCAAGTGTTAGTATGGTTCTTCGTTGGCATCCAATTCAACTTGTTTTGACTTATAATGATGATGGTGATGTGGTAGTGATTTGGTAGAGTGTTGCAAAGGTGAAAGTGGCTTCCAAAGGTCTTGTGGAGGCCTCTGAAGCTCTATAAGATGTTTTAGCACAATCTGAGGTCATTTGATTGGTTTTCTTGCATCCCATGCCTCATCCACATGGATTTAATCTTGTGCATGTGTTTGGACGCTCCAAAATTTCCGAAGAAGGCCTATCCATGTAGTTGTAGCTGATATCTAGGAGTCTTATGCATGTGGTTGATAGTTTTACCTATAATTTCTCCAAATTCCTCGCTTATATCACCTAATTTTGATATTGTGGTGATGTTCTTGATCACAATTTTTTAGTATATGGTCGAAAACGATAAGGGAAATTCTAAAAGTCAGTTACAATTGAGAATATACATCATTGTATGGAGAGAGTGGCTTGATCGAGTCAAGGGAGTTGGATCCATGAAAATTCAAAAGTGAGAAACGAATTTTTTAGGGCTCCATAACCTATAGTTTTTACTAAGTCAACCATTTTAGAAAATGATAAATAGAGGAAGATTTTGATTCTATTTGGTTGGTATTATTGAGAGTATGAAAGCATGTCGTTAAGAGGGAATTGAGAATGATAAGAGTTTTCAATATTTAATCACATATTTTTGTAGAGTTCTATCATAGTGTTGTATGCAGAAATAAAATATAAAACCGAGGAGAAAAATCAAATCTTATGTGTTGCAAGTGGTCGCGTTTAGAGAGGAAAATAATTGGTAGTTTGTAGTGTGTTAGAGTGGAAATATTTTTGTGAGTAGAAGAGAATATGTAACACCCTCTAGGAGTATTTTTTTTATTCAAATTTTGTGTTCCAAAATGATGGTGTTGTTGGGTTGCTCATGTTGGGGAGACTAAGACCCCAATATGGAATATCGTTAAATGTAGTTCTTATGGAGGAAGTGAAGGCATGGAGGCATGAGAGTAGGCAATGATTCAGAGGATTTAGTAGAATGAGCATATTTATCCATTCAATAAGAGTTGGATAATCCAATGTTCCTTTGGAGAGGATCGCTAACTGTGGTGGCTTCCACTCGATAGATTTCAATAGATTTGTCTGAGAAACATATTTCCAAATTGATAGGTTCCACCATATTGTAATACAACTAAACTTCTAGATTTTGGGTGTAAGAAAATCCATGTCCAATTTGTTTAACTGATTAATAAAAAGAATTGAAAATTGCAACAACAATAGGATGGTTTTCTCTCGAAAGGGATTCCACCATAAATACTTGTGTCTTCGTGCCTGCATGTTTATATTGATGTTATTCATGATTATTGTGTTTATTATTACTTATTTTATATTTTTATGGGCTAACATTGTGGATGTGTATGGGAAATTGATAATTTGAATAACAGTTATAGAATTGATATAAAGGCCATTACTACCCATCCATCCCCCCTCCACTTAGTAGTGATCTAGTTTCCAATAGTTTCAACATTGTTATTGCAATGTTCAGGCTCCTAGATGGATTAAGAAGGAGAAGATTCATAAGAGGATACTACCAAGTTCTTCATTGATTGGAAGTGATGAAGCGATCCAACTAAGGAACAAATTTGTCCTAAAATGATTAGTCTAGCTATAACAAACATTCAATCATATTGACATGACTACCAAACTATTTTTCCAACTACTAGAACAAAATGTCTAAGAACATAATCCAACATAGAAGAGAACACATAAAAGATAAAACTTGTGAAATTTTTTCAATTTGCATGAAAAAAGAGGTATGTTGATTGGTTCAAGCAATTTAAGGATGTTTTTTCATGGATATATGAATATTTAAATTCTTATGACACTTCCATTATTGAACATAGAGTACCATTGAAAAAAAATGCTGACCCTTTTGTGCAAAAATTAGTTAGATTCAATCTATTTCTCATGCTAACCATAAAGAAAGTGATTATAAAGCTACCAGGCACAAAGATTATAGTATCACTTAGATAGTCTAGACGGGTGGCCAGCCAGTGTTGGTGATAAAGAAGAATGGTGACACAAAGATTTTAGGAATTTAAATAAATGTTCACTAGAGGATAATTATCCTCTTCCCAAGATGGACCATTTGTTACAAAAAGCTAAAAGACCATCTAGAATATGAATTAATGACATATTTTTAGGCTATAATGAGATATTAATGCAAAGACAATGTTCACAACACCATGGGGCATGACAATATGCTTTTTGGACTAAGGAATGTGGGAGCCACTTTTGAAAGAGCTATGCATATTTCCTTTGTCAGCTAAAGATATAGGTTCATAATGATTATTGTGTTTTGAACATGAGATGATGAATATTTAGCATATTTCCTTTGTCAGCTAAAGATATAAGTTCATAATAATAATTGTGTTTTGAAAATGAGATGATGAATATTTCGAACATGTGAAGAAAAATTTCCTAAAATGAAAAAAAAAAAGGTGCAAGATGCTATAGGAAGATGCATGAGATATCATTCTAATGTAGAAGAGAATTTATTAAATGAGAATTTATTAAATGATAGAAGAAAAAGGAATAGGCCTTAAGCAAAACAGAGGCACACTAGTAAGGGATTTGTACCGAAATGGGACTCAACTTGAGCCAATAAAGAAAAGAACTAAAAGTTTGAGAAATATTTGGATTTGCTCATTTAGAATACAAGAGGTTCTGGATAAAAATACTTACCATCTCGAAACTCTCAATGGAGATTTCGTGGAGAACCGTGTCAATGACAAGTTAAGTTTCTGATGAAGTTCTTCCCCTCAATGGTGTATTTGCATTGTTCTGTCTTCATGGGCAAGCATCGAAGATGCATGGCACACCATAGTTCACAGGCACAACACTAAACACAATAACGCAGACCTGCCACGACATAGGCGCCTGAGTCACTGATAGTAGAACCTACGCAGTAAACATATTTCCAAATTGATAGGTTCCGGCATATTGTAATGGAAGCAGTCTTCTAGGTTATGGGTGTAAGAAAATCTATGTCCAATTTGTTCAATAGATTAATAAAAAAAATTTAACAATGGTTTTCTGGGATTTTACGTAAATACTTGTGTCTTCATACGTGCATGTTTATGTTGATGTTATTTTTTATTATTGTGTTTATTATTCTTGTTTTATAATTGTGAGCTAACATCATTGTGGATGTGTATGAAAATGATAATTTGAAAAATAGTTATAGAATTGATATAAAGGCCATCACTACTAGTCCATACTACTCTCTTAGTAGTGTTACAGTTTCCAATAGTTACAAAATTCTTATTGCAATATTCCCCTCATGAGCCCATTAGAAGGATTAAAAAGAGGAAAAGATTCATAAGAAGATACTACCAAATTCTTCATATATTGAAATTCATGAATTGATCCAACTAAGGAACAATTTTTCCTAAAAGGATTATTTTAGCTATAACATACATTCAAGCATAATGACATGACTACCAAACTAGTCTTCCAAATAGCAGAACAAAATGTAGAAGAACATAATCCCGCATAAAAGAGAACACATAGAATAAAAATAAAAAACACTCGTCAAATATTTTCAATTTACATGAAAAAATAGGTATGTTGATTTGTTCAAGCAATTTAAGGATGTTTTTGCATGTATATATGAAGATTTAAAATCTTATGACACTTCCATTATCAACCCATGCGAGCGCACTATTCCTTCTTTAGGTGTGCAAGGGTAGGGTTCTTTTAAAAACTTAGGTTTTTTGCTATCCCTTTTGATATTTCTCCCTGCTGTACTAATGGGTGCCTATTGTGGCAGGTTGGTATGGAGAGAACGGGAATTGACCCTGAGATCCAAACCCACTCTAGATTATTGATCTTTGGGTTTCGTCATCGATTGGCCACAAAGGGAGTCCTAAAATTTGCTGGAAAACAGAAGTTCATGTTAATAGGACTGATTTTTACATTATATCATACAACATTATTGCGTAGGAGGCACAAAATATGTGTCTTGGGGGGACGTACTTGGTTATCGGAGTCAGAGATGGATATATACTTTGTGGCCCAGGATTACTACCTCAGCGTATTGAAGTATCCATCTTATGACGAGTGAACACAGACTTGAGTCACAGAGGAGACATTGTGGTGGTGCACCTCTAACTGAGGGGTGCATCAATATTCATCAATGATATATGTGGCCGAGTGGTGTGCTCTGGCCATTATTGTGCGACTGGTGGGGTCATTTGCGCCACATAGGGCCTTGGGCCCATAGGTGGCAGTTTTATGCCATTTGAGGAACGGACATTTTTTCGATTTTGCCCACTTCTGCTTTGATGGTATTGTGTCGCAGTTGAACAGGGTCCAACATAGATCCAAATCATTTTTGTACGCTAGCATTTTGTGTAGTATTATGTACGAGAGGGTTGTGCTAATGAGGCCCGTGGTGGTTGTGCCTATTGGGGGGCCGAGGGAGCCACGCATGAGGAGGTGGGGCCAATATCGAAATCAATGTACAGATGGCTATTTTCGAGCCAACTACGATTTTTTTTTCCATACCCGTACGTGGGGATGGACTTTTAGGGTGATCCAGATATTGGTCTCCCTTTTAGTTATGTTTGGGGTTTCGCAGGTATGTGCTATATTTCTGCATTTACTCGAGTTTTTGTGTACTTGAGTGTTTTTTATTAACATTGACATTATTTTTGTTTAATAGACATGTTGATGGTGACGCCTGGCTCGACCGGGGTGGGTCACGATCCTCTACCATGACCTCCGGGTGGTCGGGGAGGAGGTGTCATAGGTGGACCGGGCAGGGGTGCCGGTGGACTTGGCGGGGATGGTGGGCTGACCTTCTCGCAGGCAGCAACTCAACCGGAGCCGAATAATTTTCAACAACGGTTTCCGTGTTGATGCACCAGATCAACGTCGCAAATACTTACAGCTCAGGTGGAGGCTCTAGAGGACTTCTGGGGTCGAGTGGACCATTTGACCCATGGGATGCCTGCCCAAGGTTTTATGGATGACTTAGAGGAGGCATGGCTAGAGATAGTGATGGCTCATGAGAGGGACTACTAGCCTACTCTATGACGGGTAGCTATCGCAGTGGCGACAACAGTTCCGGTGGTCGCACCAGGAGCAGTGGTGGGCCTAGGTGCTCCTCTTGAGGGGGCACCCCCATAGAGTAGATTTGTACATAGGGAAAGCACCCATTATGAGGATTCTTCCCTTATTTTTTATGACCATTGTAATTTTGGGTTGGCCCATGGGACAGTGATACTATTTGTATACTCTGATACACATATTTTTGGTATATATATGAGAGATCTTTTTTGCGGCTCTACATGGTGTGCTAACTATTTCGGTTTATTCATTTGGTGTTATGCTGATGGATATATATGTTTTTTATTTTTTATGTATGGTGTTTTATTCGTGGTGCATTCAAGGCTAGGATATTATTAGCTATGCGATCAGTTGCTTGGTTTTGATTCCTTGATAGATGTGAGAATGTAATATAATCAAACTATTTGCTTAATCTTCTAGCACACAAATATTTTCTAAATAAGTTTGCATCGCTGATTTCAAATGTTTGGTTTAACTGTGATACCACTAACTAGGAATCTAGGTAGACATGCATATGGTGGACGCCCTAATGGATGTCCTCGCACATAATTCTGATAACGGCGTCATATTATGCCTAATTGTTGGTTGCTAATCTGACGCACATGCCGTTTGAACACAGTGGTAATCAGTCAGAGTAGTAGATGACCTAGGCGGCTACAGCTATGTTTTGAGACCATCATGATGCTCCATCAAAAAATCCAAAATAGGGTTTAAGTTGGTGATCCATGGTGATATTTTGAGAGCGTTTAGGTTTTTGGGCCAAAAATATTTTGGTATTGGGATTTTGTGTACTCTAACTCTAGGGGATAAGGGCTACAGGGGCCCTTATGGGTAGAATTTCTTGAGGTAAAGGATGTTGATGGAGTTAGTGAGGTAGGTCCTATCCGGTTCCGTGAAGATGCATGCCCCTTACCAGAGACAATGTTTGATGATATAGGGCCCTTTCCACAATGTTTTGAACTTTCCTAGCCCTAAGGCTTCTTTTGCGACATCATAGAAAAGGAATAGCTCTCCCTTGGTAAATGAGAGAGGGGTGATGTGGCAGTCGAATGATGCTTTTAAACTTTTTTTATGGGCCTCATTGTGTTGCACAAATTGTTGCCTGTTTTAGTCAACTAGCTCTAGTTGTACTAAGCGTTGTTCTAGAGGGTGGGTGTCATCAAGGATTTCTATGGCGGTATGCAAGTTTGGGATCTTGCGTAAATATATGAAAAAGCATAAGGTACCTTGGTATTTTTCCACAGGAATAAGGTGGAATTCTTGTGACGAGGAAGTGGTTGAAATCCTGTTTTGGGCATGTGATGACACAAGTCGTATGTGATGAATTATGTCGCTGGAATGTGGCGGGGGAAGGATATTAGTAATGGAGTCTTGTGTGGGCCTAAGGTTGGATTTCCCACTAGGATAGTCAATTTCTGGTAGGTGGAAGTTGTTTTTATTACAAAGGTGCTTGAACGCTTGTAGCAGCGGGCATTCCTCTGGTGCGTGATTATGACTGGTGCAAATGGTGTAGGGTATCACAGCACTGACAGAGTAGATAGTGTGATATTCTATGCTACTCGATGTTCCAGATGTGGAAACTTGGAAAGGGTTGGTTGCAGACCAGGTCGTCTTCTGCTTCCATTTTTACGTCGTAGGTTGAGACTTGCATCCCTTTTTGGTGGGTGGTTGACTTAATGCTGCTCTAGCTGCTCCCAGCTTGGGGAGATGTCTACACTTAAACGTATGATGAAAGTGTGAGCAAATTCGGCAATAAGTACGTGTGATATTCTCTTTATTAGAGAGAATTTTTTTAGGAAGAGGTGAGATTATGCGGAGACTGTTTGCAAGGGGTTTGAGTTCTTTGCATTGGTTGACTCGGTGATTGTTTAGATCACATAGGCCACATGTTATCCTAGGCTTGGCTTGGGGTATACAGGGTTGGTGTGTGGTCTTATCAGGCTTGACACACCACTACGGTGGTGGGGACATTGAGCCGACAATATATCTTTTATGTCATTCTTGGAGATCGTTCATCCTCTTTTCTACGGCATTAATCATGTTGATAGTGGGATGGATCCGTGAGACATAAGTACAATGTTAGTCATAATTATTACCCTGACATATCAGGCAAAATATCCGTGATATGGGGGTCCCATCATGCTTGGTCTGAGACCAGGCGGGGTACCAACGTCTCAATTCTACTAAGTTAGGGCAGTGGACTACTATATGGTCCATCTGCTTGCATATCATGCATGTGGGTGGGTTTCGTGAAGTGCCTTTAGGGGTAACTATGGGTTCCCTGCTAGGTCGTTCTTCAGCTGACAAGAACATGATAGAGCTGCTCATATCCTCTGCTTGGGTCACGGAGCTGTCGATGGATTCAGAATCCATATCATCTTCTCGAGAAAGACGAACTATGGCTAAGCGGAGGCTAGCAAGGGCTAGCCGAAAGCGAGGTATGTAGTGACAATCCTCCAATAGGTGATTGTCGACGCATAACGGGCACATGAATTGTGCTACCCGTAGCCCCATGTAGTAAACCCTTTCGATTGGATACCATCTATGAATGAGTTCCAATGCGACACACTCTTCGAGGTAGTGGCCACGTTCATCACATAGTGTGCAACGTATAATGGGCATTACTGGGGGGCGCTCTATGAATCGATGCTCCTTTTGTAAGTATAGGATGGTACACGACTCATCATTGATAGACTGGATGGAGGGATCCTCCTGATAGGATCGCTTGATCACATGTAAGGCATCCCTATACTATGGTATTTCTAGACAATGGTGGATATAATGCCCATAGGTGTCATAGAGGGCGCATGCGTGATTGGTGCATAGCGGTTTTCCTGTACTTTTGGTGGCAAGTTCCTTTTTATGGGAATGTCATTTTGAAGTGCCTGCCTCATAGCCGAGGAGTGTTTTTAACTCGTACAACTCCGAGAATATGTGAGTAGGGTGTCCTATGACATCACATATAGCGCAGGCTGATGACTCCCTCTACATGGTGGGGCTCACCACTTTCTTTCCTTTCTTGGCAACTTTCTTTTTCGTGGTCACCCGTTTAATAGTGGGAACTTCCCTTGCAAGGGTGGTTTCAACTGATACTTGGGTAGGTTGGGGCTCCCAATGACGAGGGACTTAACCCAAATGGGTAGTAACACAAAGAATCTTCGCCGATTTGGTCTCCATGTCCCGTATTAGGTCTCCCATGTTAGATATGAAACATAGGGTTTGGAGAGGATCTACAATTGCCGGAAGATGCTTGAGTTGGTTTTACACACCGGTCGAACATGTAAAAGAGGAAAGTTGCATGTTCTCGAGCTACATACTCATAATGAAATTATTGTGGAGAAAGTTTGTGGGCCAAGTGTTAGTATGGTTGTTGGTTGGCATCCAATTCAACTTATTTTGACTTATAATGATGATGGTGATGTGGTAGTGATTTGGTAGATTGTTGCAAAGGTGAAAGTGGCTTCCAAAGGTCTTGTGGAGGCCTCTGAAGCTCTATAAGATGTTTTAGCACAATCTGAGGTCATTTGATTGGTTTTCTTGCATCCCATGCCTCATCCACATGGATTTAATCTTGTGCATGTGGTTGGATGCTCCAACATTTCCGAAGAGGGCCTATCCATGTAGTTACAACTGAGATCTAGGAGTCTTATGCATGTGGTTGATAGTTTTACCTATAATTTCTCCAAATTCCTTGCTTATATCACCTAATTTTGATATTGTGGTGATGTTCTTGATCACAATTTTTTAGTATATGGTTGAAAACGATAAGGGAAATTCTAAAAGTCAGTTACAATTGAGAATATACATCATTGTGTGGAGAGATTTGCTTGATTGAGTCAAGGGAGTTGGATCCGTGAAAATTCAAAAGTGAGAAACAAATTTTTTAGGGCTCCATAACCTATAGCTTTTACTAAGTTAACAATTTAGAAAATGATAAATAGTATTATTGAGAGTATGAAAGCATGCCATTGAGAGGGAATTGAGAATGATAAGAGTTTTCAATATTTAATCACATATTTTTGTAGAGTTCTATCATAGTGTTGTATGCAGAAATAAAATATAAAACTGAGGAGAAAAATCAAATCTTATGTGTTGCAAGTGGTCGTGTTTAGAGAAGACAATAATTGGTAGTTTGTAGTGTGTTAGAGTGGAAATATTGTTGTGAGTAGAAGAGAATATGTAACACCCTCTAGGAGTATTTTTTTTATTCAAATTTTGTGTTCCAAAATGATGGTGTTGTTGGGTTGCTCATGTTGGGGAGACTAAGACCCCAATATGGAATATTGTTAAATGTAGTTCTTATGGAGGAAGTGAAGGCATGGAGGCATGAGAGTAGGCAATGATTCATAGGATTTAGTAGAATGAGCATATTTATCCATCCAATAAGAGTTGGATAATCCAATGTTCCTTTGGAGAGGATTGCTAACTGTGGTGGTCTCCACTCGATATATTTCAATAGATTTTTGTGAGAAACATATTTCCAAATTGATAGGTTCCACCATATTGTAATACAACTAAACTTCTAGATTATGGGTGTAAGAAAATCCATGTCCAATTTGTTTAACTGATTAATAAAAAGAATTGAAAATAGCAACAACAATAGGATGGTTTTCTCTCGAAAGGGATTCCACCATAAATACTTGTGTCTTCGTGCATGCATGTTTATATTGATGTTATTCATGATTATTGTGTTTATTATTACTTATTTTATATTTTTATGGGCTAACATTGTGGATGTGCATGGGAAATTGATAATTTGAATAACAGTGATAGAATTGATATAAAGGCCATTACCACCCATCCACCCCCCCTCCACTTAGTAGTGATCTAGTTTCCAATAGTTTCAACATTGTTATTGCAATGTTCAGGCTCCTAGATGGATTAAGAAGGAGAAGATTCATAAGAGGATACTACCAAGTTCTTCATTGATTGGAAGTGATGAAGTGATCCAACTAAGGAACAAATTTGTCCTAAAATGATTAGTCTAGCTATAACAAACATTCAATCATATTGACATGAATACCAAACTATTTTTCCAACTAGTAGAACAAAATGTCTAAGAACATAATCGAGCATAGAAGAGAACACATAAAAGATAAAACTTGTGAAATTTTTTCAATTTGCATGAAAAAAAGAGGTATGTTAATTGGTTCAAGAAATTTAAGGATGTTTTTTCATGGATATATGAATATTTAAATGCTTGTGACACTTCCATTATTGAAAATAGAGTACCATTGAAAAAAAATGCTGAGCCTTTTGTGCAAAAATTAGTTAGATTCAATCTATTTCTCATGCTAACCATAAAGAAAGTGATTATAAAGCTACCAGGCACAAAGATTATAGTATCACTTAGATACTCTAGATGGGTGGCCAGCCTAGTGTTGGTGATAAAGAAGAATGGTGACACAAAGATTTTAGGAATTTAAATAAATGTTCACTAGAGGATAATTATCCTCTTCCCAAGATGGACCATTTGTTACAAAAAGCTAAAAGACCATCTAGAATATGAATTACGGCAGAGTTTTAGGCTATAATGAGATATTAATGCAACTAATAAAAAAAATAAGACAATGTTCACAACACCATGGGGCATGACAATATGCTTTTTGGACTAAGGAATGTGGGAGCCACTTTTGAAAGAGCTATGCATATTTCCTTTGTCAACTAAAGATATAGGTTCATAATAATAATGATTATTGTGTTTTGAACATGAGATGATGAATATTTAGCATATTTCCTTTGTCAGCTAAAGATATAGGTTCATAATAATAATTGTGTTTTGAAAATGAGATGATGAATATTTCGAACATGTGAAGAAAACTTTCCTAAAATGAAAAAAAAAAGGAAGATGCTATAGGAAGATGCACGATATATCATTCTAATGTAGAAGAGAATTTATTAAATGATAGAAGTTCAGAAGAAAAAGGAATAGGCCTTAAGCAAAACAGAAGCACACTAGTAAGGGATTTGTACCGAAATGGGACTCAACTTGAGCCAATAAAGAAAAGAACTAAAAGTTTGAGAAATCTTTGGATTTTCTCATTTAGAATACAAGAGGTTCTGGATAAAAATACTTACAATCTCGAAACTCTCAATGGAGATTTCGTGGAGAACCGTGTCAATGACAAGTTAAGTTTCTGATGAAGTTCTTCCCCTCAATGGTGTATTTGAATTGTTCTGTCTTCATGGGCAAGCATCGACGATGCATGGCACACCATAGTTCACAGGCACAACACTAAACACAATAACGCAGGCCTGCCACGACATAGGCGCCTGAGTCACTGATAGCAGAACCTACGCAGTAAACATATTTCCAAATTGATAGGTTCGGGCATATTGTAATGGAAGCAGTCTTCTAGGTTATGGGTGTAAGAAAATCTATGTCCAATTTGTTCAATAGATTAATAAAAAGAATTTAAAAATGGTTTTCTGGGATTTTACGTAAATTCTTGTGTCTTCATACGTGCATGTTTATGTTGATGTTATTTTTTATTATTGTGTTTATTATTTTTAATTTTATATTTTGATGAGCTAACATCTACATTGTGGATGTGTATGGGAAATTGATAATTTGAAAAATAGTTATAGAATTGATATAAATGCCATCACTACTAGTCCATCCCCCTCCTCTTAGTAGTGATCTAGTTTCCAATAGTTACAACATTCTTATTGCAATATTCCCCTCATGAGCCCATTAGATGGATTAAAAAGGAAAAGATTCATAAGAAGATACTACCAAGTTATTCATAGATTGGAAGTCATAAATTGATCCAACTAAGGAACAAATTTTTCCTAAAAGGATTAGACATTCAAGCATAATGACATGACTATCAAACTAGTTTTCTAACTAGTAGAACAAAATGTCGAACATAATAAGCCATAGAAGAGAACACATAAAAGATAAAACTTGTGAAATAATTTTCAATTTGCATGCAAAAATAGGTATGTTGATTTGTTCAAACAATTTAAGTATGTTTTTGAATGGATATATGAAGATTTAAAATCTTATGACACTTCCATTATCAACCTAGAATACTAGAAAGAAAATACTAAGCCTTTTGTGCAAAAACTAGTTAACAATAAATAAGGAGATCCTAAAGCTACTAGGCACAAATATTATAGTATCATTGAGATATTTTGGATAGATGGCCATTCTAGTGTTGGTGAAAAAGGAGAATGGTAATCGCAAATTTTCTGTATATTTTAGAAATATAAATAAATGTTTGTTAGAGGATAATTATCTTCTTTCCAAGATGGACCATTTGTTACATAAAGCTTTAGTGCTATCAAAAATATTAATTATAGATGGATTTTTAAGACTATAATGAGATATTAATGCACTTAAAAATATAAGACAATGTTCCCATGACAATATGATTTTTGGACTAATCAATGTGGGAGCCACATTTCCAGGAGCTATGCATATTGCATTGGTCACCTAAAGGTATAGTTTCATAATGGTTATTGTGTTTTGAAGATGAGATGAAGAATATTTGGAACATGTGATGAAAAATTTGCTAAAATGGATGTTAAAAGTATGATTGAGATGCATGAGATATCAGCCTAATGTAAATTTGTTAAATGATAGAAGTTCAAAAGAAAACAGAATAGGCCTTGAGCAAAACAGAAGCACACTAGTAAAGGATGAAATATAATTTTGATTTGATAAGAGGTGATAGGATGTGCCTTGAAAATTAGGGATTTGTACAGAAATGGGACTCAATACTTATCTTCTCGAAACCGTCAATTGAGATTTGGTTGAGAACCCTGTCAATGACAACTTAAGTTTCTGAAGAAATTCTTCATCTGAATGTTGTATTTGAATGTTGTATTTGCATTGTTCTTTCTGAAGAAGTTCTTCACCTCAGTGTTGTATTTGCATTGTTCTGTAGTCATCGGCAAGCATCGACGAAGCATGGCACACCATAGTTCGCATGGCACACCATAGTTCATAGACAGAACAGTAGAACCTGATCCAATGGTGAGGAGGCGTCATCATCCGACACTTCACATCTCTCCACACCATAACTCCGGAAAGGGATGCAGAAGAACATCGCTGAGCTCATCAGTGACCTCATCACCTCCATACATATCCTCTTGATGAGTCATTAATTATATTTAAACTTTTAATATTTTAACAATTACATGTATAAACTATGATAAATGATTTTAATTTACTATAAAATAGCAAAACGTAAGGGTCATGAATGCAATTTTAAATTAGTAGAAATGCAACCTAACATAATTGTGTAGATGTCTGATAGTTTCTCCTTTGCCCAGATTTGCAAAAGAATATTTCTATTTAAATAGAGATTAACTTTTGATTTGAATATGATTTCACATATGATATTTGTAGTTTTTTAAAACTCATTATAAATGTGGAATGCCCTGTGACAATAAAATTTTAAATACTTCATATACCAGTTATATTAGGATTAGTTTCACTACACTAAAAGTTGTACCAAACCCATGCATAGAAATGTATTTTATTGAATAGAAATCTGAAGACTCATTCAATGATTCGCATAGTTATTCATCTTATCTCATTTTTCTGTGGCACTTTAAAGAATAAAATTAAATGCATGAGACATGAACCTAAATTCAGATATTCAGAACTTGAAATATCAGTTAGATTCAAAACACAAATATTCAAACATTCTATTACAATGCATTATGTACATTATAAATATAGAGTCTTATTTGCTATAATTTTGAGTAAGTTCTAAATTGAAACCTGGAACCTAAGAATCACAAAAATACAGTAAGTGATATTTGATATAACAGACAACTTTATCTAATAATTTAAATAGGATATCAGTAACATAACAACAAATTAAGATCTATACATAACAAAATAAAATGTAAAAAAACAAATAGTTAAAAATGAAAAAATAAATAAATGAAATGGTATGCTATGTAAAAAAATAACATTATAGAGAAATTAAATCAAATAACAGAATTAAAAAATAAATGTTTGAAAATGTAGAATTCATAATGTAATACATATAGCAGAACAAAATAGGTTTTAAAATGTAGCATTGATACTGTAGTACATCATAGCAAAGGACTAACTCTCCCTCGGTAAATGAGAGAGGGGTGATGTGGTGGTCGAATGATGCTTTTACCCTTTTCTTATGGGCCTCATTGTGTTTTAGTGATTGTCGCCTGCTTTCATCAACTAGCTCTAGTTGTACTAGGTGTTGTTCTAGAGGTTGGGTGTCATCAAAGATTTCGATGGTGGCATGCAAGTTTGGGATCTTGCGGAAATCTATGCAAAAGCATAAGGTGCCTTGGTCTTTTGTGACAAGAATAAAGCGAAATTCCTGTGACGAGGAGGTGGTTTAAATATTGTCTTGGGTGTGCGATGATACAAGTCGTATATGGTGAATTGTGTCACTGGAATGCGACGGGGGGAAGGATCTCAGTAATGGAGTCCTGTGTGAGCCGATGGTTGGATTTCCTGCTAGGATAGTCAATTTCCGATAGGTGGAAGTCGTTTTTATTACAGAGGTGCCTGAATGCTTGTAGTAGCGGGCATTCCTCTAGTGCGTGATTATGACTGGTGAAAATGGTGCAAGGTATCACAGCGCTGACAGAGTAGATAGTGTGAGATTCTACGCTACTCGATGTTCCACATGTGGATGCTTGGAAAGGGTTGGTTGAACACCAGGTTGTCTTCTATTTCCATTTTTGCGTCGTAGGTTGAGACTTGCATCCCTTTTGGGTGGGTGGTTGAATTAATTCCGCTCTAGCTGCTCTCACCTTGGGGAGATGCGTTCACTTAAATGTATGATGAAAGTGTGAGCAATTTCAGCAGTAAGTGCGTGTGATCTTTTTTTTATTAGAGGGAAGTTTTTGAGGAAGAGGCGAGACTATTTTCAAGGGTTTGAGTTATACTGCATTGGTTGATTCGGTGATAATTCATTATTTCCCGAATCTACCTCAGGCTGAAGGAAGGCAGAGTTCAGGGTAACATCACACCATGCTCAGTCTGGTAGCTAGCCCTACCAAAACAGGAGAGGGCTCTCTCCGGGTCTATCTCGGCAAAAAGTGTCCAATAGGGCTTGAGATGACTTATAATGAATGCTAATTTTAGGCTAGATATATCAGTGCAAGGATTTGATTTTATTTTTTGAGGGTTTTTTTGAAACAATGGGAAAGGCAATTTGGGTCCGGGGATGAAGGCCAGTTTCTGCAGAGTTCTAATTGGGGCAGGAAAAGAAATGGCTTTGATGCTTTAGTTTGAATGGATGAATGAATCAGACTGGTGAGGAGCTGAAGAGGGCGAGAGGTTATCAAGGGTCCTCCTCAATCAGATGAAAACATGTAGAATTAAACAAAATTAAAGGCAGAGCAGAGCAAATGACTGAATTCTACCTTAACAACTCATTTGTTTAATTTCAGAAGCAAAAGAGAAAGGAAATGGTACACATAAATATAAGTGAACTTAAAAATTACATAGAGAATAACACCATCAAAACTCAGAGCCACAAGGATCCCAAAAAGTGCTGCAAACCCCTGGTCTTTCCTTTGCCAAAAATGCAGAAATGAATGTACAATGGAGTGTCAAGCTATCCCAAATGTCCAACCCTGAAAATGACTCAGAAAATACATAATATAGACCATCCTAACTCCTCTCCATGCCTCTAGGGGTCGAGCTCATCATTCTAGGAGCTGCTTCAACCATGTCTAAACAAGGAATTGAAAAATAGGCAATGAAACAACTTGCCTCTATATGCTAGGAAACTGATTCATTCATTAAATTTTCACTTTTTAGTGAATGAATCTACTAAAACAAGTAAATATGTGCCAAAATTACATCCAAGTTATCAAATTACATCAATATAAACCAAGAATTTCTTGAAAAAGTGAAACTGGTTCAAACTGGGTGAAATACTGAGCTGAGGAGTGAAAAATAGGCCGAAATTCTCTATGCGCCGCGCCCAAAATCTGTATGCGTAGCACAAATTTGGAGCTGATTTTGAGGCACTTCCTGAAGTACAAATGGTAATCATGATAGCTCGTTGGAAAGCCCTGGATGTCTAATTTCCAACCCAAGTGGAATTTCTGGATTTGGAGGTCATTTACCCTTCCAAAAATTCAATCTCCCAAGACTGGTTCCTGTGGGTGCAAACAGTGGTAGAAAGATGATTTTCAAGGTGTTTTTGACCCTTAAGACCACCCAAAACTTGATGAAATCCTTAGGCCATTCCTGAGCATGCATAATGTTTCCCAAAAAATCCAAAAATGTAAATTTTTCCTCCAGAGGAGCTGCCAATCATAAGCGCGCACCAAGTGGCGCTACGTGTAGAGCAGGAAAACCTGTTTTGTGACCAGAAATTCAAAATTGACAAAATTTTCTCCAAATTTGCTGAAATTTGGACTGGAGGTCCATCATCAAGTATCATGCTCAGCCAAGGAAGCCTCAGCCAATATTTGGAGTTTGTCATACTTTTTACGCCTCCTCGATGCCTTTTTCATCTATGTTGCCTGAGGTGAATATGAAGAGTTTGGTGTCTTTGTCTCGATTGCCAAATATGTGTGAAAAGGAGGGGACTGTAGGAGATATAGGGAAAAGGGAAAATAGACTTCAATCAAGAGATAACTGAAGTGTAGGGGTAGCCAATTGGGAAAATTGGGGTTTGGGATTTCATTTCACAAGTGAAATGACTGATAAGGAATGCAATGACTTTAGGGATAGGGAAAATAGGACTTGGGAATAAGTGATTTGGGAAATAGGAATGACAGGGAAAGAGAGGTTTTAGGGATAGGGACAATGATAAACAATGAAAGGATTGGGGGATGAAAATAAGTGATATGAGACAGGGAAAAATGATAGGAAATGCCATGATTTATTAATAGGGAAATGGGCTTAAATGGTATGAGTGGCTTGGAGAAAAGGGGAGGGATTATAATGATTATATATCAATGATGGGAAAGGAGTGAACAATGTGGGGAATGTGCTTTGAATTTCTGGGCACCAAAATCAAATTTCAACACTCAAACTCAAACCCTAGGAGCAGTTTTTTGACAAAAGCTAGGGTTTATATTTTCATCATCCAAACTCTTATATTCCTCCCTTTGAACCACACCAACATTATTTACAAGAAATTGTAAGGGCTCACAAAATTATTTGAATCATAGGAGCTTAAGTCGATTTGTAATTTCATAAAACAGTGGCAAAAATTTGGTGTTGGCTCTATGCGCCGCGCAGTTAGCCCAATGCGCCGCACCAGTGTAATTTTTACACTGTACAGAGTGGCTCTATGCGCCGCGCAGGCTATATGCGTCGTGCACTTCACCCAATGCGCCGTGCAGGCAAACTCAACCACAGCTTCGGCTTTTCACACTGACTTTTTCTTCCTCCATGATTTTCTCTTTGTTTCACTGATGTATTTTGCGTGTAATTGGATTATTGAAATACAAGCATATCTCTTATGGCATGAACTTTGATCTTTGATTACGTTAAGTTAGCGCTCAAATCTACCTTAGGCTGAAATAAGGTAAAACTCAAGGCTACATCAAACCACGCTCAGCCTCGTAGCTAGCCCTACGAGGACAGGAGAGGGCTCTCTCCGGGTCTATCTCGATAAAATGAGCAATAGGGTGCGAGATGACTCTAGAATGGGAACTGATTTTAGGCTAGTAAATAGATATGAAAGTTTGATTTTGATTTTTTGGGTTTTATGTTGAAAAAATGGGAAAAACAATTTTGGGTCCGGGGATAAGGCCAGATCTTTGCAGAATTCGAGTTGGGGCAAGGTAGGCAGTAGTCTTGATGCTTTTGATCGAGTATATGGATGGATCAGAATGACAAGGAGCTGAAGAGGGCAAGGGAGAACATGGATCCTCTCCAAACAGGAGAAAACATGTAAAACTAAACAAATTTAAAGGCAGAGCACTGAAACAATGGATTCAACCTCATTTACTCATTCATTTAGTTTCAGAAGCATAAGAAGGGAATGGCATACATTAAACATGAAATAACTTACAATAAACTGAGAGAAAACACCATCAAGAACTGAAATCCACAAGAATCCCAACAGGTGCTGCAAAACCTCTGATCTTTCCTTAGCCAAAATATGAAAAATATGTACAATAGTATGCCAAAAGTTTCCCAACAGTCCAACCTCTCTAGACGAGGCTTCTTTCCCAACATAAATAACACCACAACCATCTTAAAATTTACTGAGCAACCATTAAAAACCTACTTGCAAACTGATTGAGCCGATTTGGTATGAAACCGGATGCAAGGGAAAAAAAATTGGCTCTGAGACTGTATGGGTAGCGCGCTCACCCAATGCGTAGTGCGCTGCAAGTGCGTAGCGCACTTGTGAATTTACACAGGCTGGGGAGGTTATATACGTAGCGCGCTCTATATGGGTAGCGCGCCTCCTATATGCGTAGTGCGCTACATAGTGCATTTTGCAGGAGACTTTTGGAGGCCTTCCCGGTGTCCAAATTGAGCGTGTGATAGCTCTTTGGAAATCTCTTGGAGTCTACTTTCCAACCCAAGTGGAATTTTTCAATTTGGACTTCATTTTCCTTGTCAGAAATCAAATCTCCCAAAACTTGTCAAAATGAGCAGAATGAGGCTGCCTCAAGGCAGAGTGCTGTTGCAGTCAACTTTTGAAGGTCTTACTCAACTCCAAATTGAGCTCATGATAGCTCATTGGAAAGGTATTTCTGTCTAGTTATCATTTGACTCATCATGCAAGTCATTTGGCCAAACATGCTAGGAGAAAACTTGATTTTCCCAAGGTCACTTCAGAGGTGCATTCAATTCTCCTGAGGCAACGGTATTTTTGACATTTCTCTAAAACCATGATACCTGTGTAAAAAGTGAAGGAGGTTTTTCTTCCTTGGCATGTTGTGGACAAAAACCTCTCTCAGTTTCCCAAATTTCATCTTTGATTGCTCTGAAACATCTTTTGAGTGAAACCGATCCCGATGTGTGGAACAAGGGATTTTGTCGAAATGAAGCGAAATGAAGGGGATAAGGGGCTTCTAAATTCTTGGGGAAATTTTTGGAAGTAGGGAGGGATGTTAGGAAGCAGGGGAAAGTGGAATCTCAAAGATTGAGTGAGGGGAAGGGGTCCAAAAGGGAAAAACACAGGCCTAGCCTAGAAAATTGCCAAGTTGTGGCAAGAAACTAGGGTTTGTGCAAAAATAAGGAATTTGGGGGATCTCAGTGATGGGAAGTGTTTAATAAGGTACATTAATGATAGGGGAAGGTGTATGAACATCAGGATACAATTTTTTCTAATGATTTGACCATCCAAGAGAAATTACCTCCAAAACCCTAGGAGAGGGAAATGGACCTTACCTAGGCACAACTGAAGCATGAACGAGGTGTAAAATGACTCTTTGGAACCTGACATGATGATGGAAACCCTCTGAATGATGGTACACTCAGCTGAATGGTGACATGGACCGACATTTGGACAACTTTGGAAGGAGTGAAAGCAAACCCTAGACCTAATGCCTAGTGACCAAATTTTGCTTGAAGACTCATTGAAATGACAAAATTTGACCTTGACACCTTAAAATCACTTTGTAAGAGCATGTTTGATCACTGGAGGAAGGCTGCAAAGGCTGACTCTAACATTGGCTCCAATGGGGATGGTAGCTCCAGCTCCGTGGAGGTGCCAAGAACGACAGATCTTTGGGAGAGCAGACCAGTGCCTTCATCCATTGGGCGATGGAATCATTATTTGAACAGATAACACAAAACCTTTGACACATTTATTGAATGAAAACTTGACTGAAAACTGACTGAAACTTGACTCAAACCGACTCGATGGCAAACTGAAATAACTTGAAAAAACTGACTCAACAGACCAAACACAAATGACTCATGACTGACTTAAAACAAGAATTTACAAAGCTTTTTGAAAAAAGACAGCAATCCATCAAGATTTGGAATCATGATGACAACCACCTGCATACTAATGAAATATGTACAATCATGTATAATTGGCTTTCCAATGTAACCAATCAAGTAGATGGCTTCTTGACTGATTCTCCCGATCAAATCTAATGGTCAACAATACAAACTGATAACTGGGCATCCAAAAACATAGCTGACCATGATCTCCTTCATCACTGAACACTGCAATAAACACCTTCACTGCTGACTGTAACAAATCTGCCATTGGATCCTGAAAAACATGAAGATTTACCTCCTGCTGAAGAAACAAGGTGTCTTTCTCTCCTGATTCTAATCTGTCTTCATCATGTACTTCAGTAAAAGTATGCTCCTGGGCTTCAAAAAACTCTGAACAGGTAGATGAGTAGATCTCCTCTTGTAAAAACATTTCAACACATGAGACATATGAAGAAGAATCTGAATGGAAATCTTGAATGGTTTGATCTTCTGTAGTCTGAATATTTGGTGGGTCATCTTCATATGATAGGACAGCCGGATTTTCATTACAGTCATCAATCATGAGAAAAGAAACTTCCAATGATTCTTGAAGCTCAAACATGACATTTTTATCATCTACCATAAATTCATCCAAAGGAACTGTTTCACTTACTTGAATGAAGATCTCATCTTGTTTTTCATGAACTAACTGAATTACCTCTTTATGAAGACTCTGTTCTGATGAACTGAAAACATTTGGATCAAAAACTCTGTCTATGACCTCAATAGCAAAATTCTCCTTTTCAGAATTCAACACAAGGTATGCTTGGTCATTACAATTTGAATCTGGATCTGAAGTAGCTGGCTGGTCATTATCACAATCTGAAACTGAAACTTGAGTTCCCGGCATGTTGTCTTCTTCTGTGGGCAGATCTGAAATGACACTTTCTCTTTCATCACTTTCAGCCATATAGACATCTTCAACCTGCTGATCTATAAAGCTGCTTACAGGACTGTCATCCATTTCAGAAAAGGAAGAAGTTCCACCATCACTTTCTTGACCATGTGCACACTGCAGATCTGCGTTAACTTGAGCTGGAACATGACCTTTCAATAGCTGATCTATCTCATCTTCAGTCAGAGGGGATAATGCTTTATGTTTTCTTTGGCTCAAACAGTGATTGTCTTCATTGATTTCAAGTGAAGGAGTATACAAATTTTCCTCATACTGCTGATCCATTTCATGTAATTCCTGTTCACTGTCAACATGCAAAATGGCTTCATTTTCCACCGCACTAAGATCTTGATCCTACTGCAAATTTTCATGATCTTCTTTATGGGTATCCTCTAGGTTCTCTTCATGTTGCTGAAATGGATTTTCATATAGGGCTTCCATGATCTCATCATCCATGAAATTATCATCTTCATAATATTTCTCAAGGCTTTCAATAAAAGTAGAAGCATGTTTGCAACAGTCATGAACTAAATTTAATGATGGATAAGATACTTGATATCTTTCAATGAACAGGGCATGAAAATCGTTTAAACAATAAATACAGGCCAGTGGCAAATTTTCATACCAAGATTGGGCTTCACCTTCCAGAGTGGCCAGGAATATCTTCATCAAGCAATCTTCAGGAAAATCCACCTTCAACTTGCGAATATGCATGTGAAATCTAACCAGATGTAAAGCAGCATCTTTCTTACCATCATCGTTAAACGTAGGTAGATTCCTTGACCAATCTACCTTGGGCATCTTATTCGGAAAACCTGGAATGTGATCTCGGCTCATGGGAGCATATCTTCTTGTGATTCGGTCCATCTTGAAAATCTCACAGCTACTGATCTCCCTGCAGTGAAGTCACCATGAAGCATTGATTTCTGGATTTGTTCAGTGAATGAAGTCGCCAGGTGAATGATTTCAGCCTTGCGATGTCTGACCGTTGTTCACCATCAACCATCAGATCTGAACTTGATACACGTACTGGGGGAATTCGCAAATCAAGGGGCACATTCACAAGCTAAACCGGAGATCGACTGAAGCAGCTTTTATCTACTATGCACTCGCAGAGCAAGAGCAGTTCGAAGGCTACCTGGCGTGACTTCAGACTCCGACTATAGAAAATGACAGTAATAAGAAAATTTCTTCCCCAATATGGTCGCCACTATGTTAGCGCTCAAATCTACCTTAGGCTGAAATAAGGTAAAACTCAAGGCTACATCAAACCACGCTCAGCCTCGTAGCTAGCCCTACGAGGACAGGAGAGGGCTCTCTCCGGGTCTATCTCGGCAAAAGGTCTTCAAAGGGGTTGACATGACTTATAAAGAATACTGATTTTAGGCTAGTAAAGAGATAGGAAAGTTTGATTTTGATTTTTGGGTTTTTGTTGGAGAAATGGGAAAAACAATTTTTGAGTCCGGGGATAAGGCCAGATCTTTGCAGAATCCGAGTTGGGGCGAGGTAGGCAGTAGTCTTGATGCTTTTGATCGAGTATATGGATAGATCAGAACGAAAAGGAGCTGAAGAGGGCAAAGAAGAACTTGGATCCTCTCCAAACAGGCGAAAACATGTAAAACTAAACGAATTCAAAGGCAGAGCACTGTAAACAATGGATTCAACCTCATCTACTCATTCATTTAGTTTCATAAGCATAAGAAGAGATGGCATACATTAAACATGAAATAACTTACAATAAACTGAGAGAAAACACCATCAAGAACTGAAAGCCATAAGAATCCCAATAGGTGCTGCAAAACCTCTGATCTTTCCTTAGCCAAAATATGAAAAATATGTACAATAGTGTGCCAAAAGTTTCCCAAGGAATTCCAACCTCTCAGCAGGCTTGTTTCCCAACATCAATAACACCACAATCATGCTAAAAATCTACTGAGCAACCTTTAGAAACCTACTTGCAAGTCGATGGAGCCGATTTGATACGAAACTGGGCGCAAGACAAAATTTTTTTAGCTCTGTCTCTGTATGGGTAGCGCCCCTGCCCAACGGGTAGCACCTGGCAAGTGGGTAGCGCCCGTGTTAATTAACACTGGCTGTGGAACTTATGTGGGTAGCGCACCTCCTGTATGGGTAGCGCGCACTTTTCTATGAGTAGCTACATAGTGCATTTTGTAGGAAGCTTTTGGAGGCCTTCCTGGTGTCCAAATTGAGCGTGTGACAGCTCGTTGGAAAGCTCTTGGAGTATAATTTCCAACCCAAGTGGAATTTTTCAATTTGGACTTCATTTTCCTTGTCATAAATCAAATCTCCCAAAACTTGTCAAAATGAGCAGAATGAGGCTGCCTCAAGGCAGAGCGCTGTTGCAGTCAACTTTTGAAGGTCTTCCTCAACTCCAAATTGAGCTCATGATAGCTCATTGGAAAGGTATTTCTGTATAGTTATCATTTGACTCATCATGCAAGTCATTTGGCCAACCATGCTAGGAGAAATCTTGATTTTCCCAAGGTCACTTCAGAGGTGCATTCAATTCTCCTGAGGCAACGGTATTTTTGACATTTCTCTAAAACCATGATACCTGTGTAAAAAGTGAGGGAGGTTTTTCTTCCTTGGAATGTTTTGTACAAAAACCTCTCTCAGTTTTCCAAAATTCATCTTTTATTTCTCTGAAACATCATTTGAGTGAAACTTATCCCGATGTGTGAAACAAGGGATTTTGTCGAAATGAAGCGAAATGAAGGGGATAAGGGGCTTCTAAATTCTTGGGGAAATTTTGGGAAGTAGGGAGGGATGTTAGGAAGTAGGGGAAAGTGGAATCTTAGAGATTGAGTGAGGGGAAGGGGTCCAAAAGGGCAAAACACAGGCCTAGCCTAGAAAATTGCCAAGTTGTGGCAAGAAACTAGGGTTTGTGAAAAAATGAGGAATTTGGGGGATCTCAGTGATGGGAAGTGTTTAATAAAGTACATTAAGGATAGGGGAAGGTGTGTGAACATCGGGATACAATTTTTTTCGATGATTTGACCATCCAAGAGAAATTACCTCCAAAACCCTAGGTCACTTTTAAAATCACTATGTAAGAGCATGTTTGATCATGAAGGAAGGTATGGTGACTGGCCCTAGGTCAGAAGAAAATCCACTATACGAAAAACTTTGGCACTTTCACATTTTTAATATAAACTTTGTTTTTCTTGTTTCCTTTGATTTTTTGAGCTGAATGACGAAACTTTTGTCTATTTTTTGTAGGGATGGCTGACTTGGAGTTTGGCAAAGGCGACCAGGGCTGTGCCTGAAGAATTTCACAAATGAAATTTTTTTGAAAATTTACATGGCATTTATTACAAAAGACAAAATTGACGATTTTTCTTCAAAACAGAGTTTTGAAGAAGAATCATGATCTAACATTATGACGATGAAATTTTTTAAATGAAAACTTATTTTGGAGCCTCCCTCATGTGTCTGCTGGCATTATTGGACACTTTGAAGACTAAATTTGCGAAACCCTAGACCTAATGATTAAAATGACTCTTTGCTGACCAAGAGACCAAACATGACTGTAAATGACTGTAAATGATTTCGATGAACTTCGATGAATAGACCTGAGCCAGCAGGTACATGACATGAGGGACATGAGTGACAAGACCCTTCCGTCAGAAGATCGATGCTCCTAATGGAATGCAGCTGACTGGACTGAATGAGACACCTAAAATGAAATGCAACAAAAGATATTTTGATCTCTGACGTAGGGATGAAGAGACCGAATCTAACGAGTTTTGATCACATAGGCCACATGTTATCCTAGGCTTGGTCTGGGGTATACGTGATTGGTGTGTGGTCTTATCAGGCTTGACACACCAATGCGGTGGTGGGGACGTTGAGTTGGCGACATATATTTTAAGCTTGGAGATTTCTGATCCTCTTTTCTACAGCCTTAATCATGTCAATAGTGGGACGGATCCGTGAGACATAAGTACAATGTCGGTCATAATGATTACCCCAGCATATCAAGAAAAATATCTGTGATATGGGGGTCCCATCATGCTTGGTCTGAGGCTAGGTGGGGTACCAACATCGCAATTCTACTAAGTCAGGGTAGTGGAATATTATATGGTGTGTCTGCTTGCATAACGTGCATGCGAGTGGGTTTTGTGAAGTGCCTGTAGGGGTAACTATGGGTTCCCTAGTAGGCCGTTCTTCAGCTGACAAGAACATGATAAAGTTTCTCATCTCCTCTGATTGGTTCATTGAGCTGCTGATGGATTCGACATCCATATCGTCTTCTTGGGAAAGACAAACTATGGCTGAGCAGAGGCTAGCAAGGGCTAGCCGAAAGCAAGGTATGTAGTGACAATCCTCCAATCGGTGATTTTCGGTGCATAACAGGCATGTCAATTGGGCTGACCGTAGCTCCACGTAGTAAACTCTCTCAATTTGATACCATCTGTGAATGAGTTCCAATGTTGCACACTCTTCGAGGTAGTGGCCATGTTCATTACGTAGCATGAAACATAAAATGGGCATTACTGGGGGGCGCTCTACGTATCGGTGCTCCTCTTGTAAGTATAGGATGTTTCTCGGCTCGTCATTGATAGATTAGATGGAGGGATGCTCTTGATACGATCACTCGATCGCATGTAAGGCATCCCTATACTGTGGTATTTCTGGACAATGATGGGTGTAATGGCTATAGGTGTCATAGAGGGCACATGCGTGATTGGTACGCAGCAGTTTGATTGTACTTTTGGTGGCAAGTTCCTTTTTATGGGAATGAATTTTTGAGGTGCCTACCTCACAGTCGAGGAGTGGTTTTAATTTGTCCAACTCCCAGCATATGTGGTTAGGGTGTCCTATGACATCACATATATCGCAGGCTGATGATTCCCTCTGCATGGTGGGGGTCATCACTCTCTTTCCTTTCTTGGAGATTTTCTTTATTCATGGTCGCCAGTTTCGTAGTGGGAATTTCCCTTGCGGGGGAGGTTTTGACTGCTACCTAGGTAGTTTGGGGCTCCTCAATATTGGGGGCTTCTTAAATGAGTTGCACCACCGGTAATCTTCGATTAGGTCTCCATGTCCGGATTAAAGTCCTCATGTTGATGATGAAACGAGAGGATTTGGAGAGGATCTACAATTGTTGGAAGATGTCTGATTTGGTTGTAGATGTGATGGAGAACATGTTACATGTTGCGGAGCTATAATCATAATGAAATTATTGTGGGGGAAAGTTTGAGGGCCAAATGTTAGTATGGGTGTTGTAGTTGGCATCCAATTCATCTTATTTTGACTTATAATGACGATGGTGATGGTGGTGATTTTGGTAGAGTGTTGCAAAGGTGAAAGTGGCTTCCAAAGGTCTTGTGGAGGCCTCTTTGAAGATCTATTAAAGATGGTTTAGCACAATGTGAGGTCATTTGATTGGTTTTGTTGAATCCCATTCTTCATCGCATGGATTTAATGTGCATGTGGTTGGGGCTCCAACATTTAGAAGAAGTCCTATCCATGTAGTTGCGGTGAGATGTAGGAGGCTTATGCATGCGATGATAGTTTACCTATAATTGCTCCAGTTACCAAGCATATCACCTAATTTTTTTGGTATTGTGGTGATGTTCTTGATCATAATTTTTTAGTATATGGTCGAAAATGATAAGGGAAATTCTAAAAGTCAGTTACAATTGAGAATATACATCATTGTGTGGAGAGAGTGGCTTGATCGAGTCAAGGGAGTTGGATCCGTGAAAATTCAAAAGTGAGAAACTAATTTTTTAGGGCTCCATAACCTATAGCTTTTACTAAGTTAACCATTTCAGAAAATGATAAATAGAGGAAGATTTTGATTTTATTTGGTTGGTATTATTGAGAGTATGAAAGCATGCCATTGAGAGGGAATTGAGAATGATAAGAGTTTTCAATATTTAATCACATATTTTTGTAGAGTTCTATCATAGTGTTGTATGCAGAAATAAAATATAAAACCAGGGAGAAAAATCAAATCTTATGTGTTGCAAGTGGTCGTGTTTAGAGAGGAAAATAATTGGTAGTTTGTAGTGTGTTAGAGTGGAAATATTGTTGTGAGTAGAAGAGAATATGTAACACCCTCTAGGAGTATTTTTTTTATTCAAATTTTGTGTTCCAAAATGATGGTGTTGTTGGGTTTCTCATGTTGGGGAGACTAAGACCCCAATATGGAATATTGTTAAATGTAGTTCTTATGGAGGAAGTGAAGGCATGGAGGCATGAGAGTAGGAAATGGTTCAGAGGACTTAGTAGAATGAGCATATTTATCCATCCAATAAGAGTTGGATAATCCAATTTTCCTTTGGAGAGGATCGCTAACTATGGTGGTTTCCACTCGATAGATTTCAATAGATTTGTGTGAGAAAAATATTTCAAAATTGATAGGTTCCACCATATTGTAATACAACTAAACTTCTAGATTATGGGTGTAAGAAAATCCATGTCCAATTTGTTTAACTGATTAATAAAAAGAATTGAAAATAGCAACAACAATAGGATGGTTTTCTCTCGAAAGGGATTCCACCATAAATACTTGTGTCTTCGTGCATGCATGTTTATATTGATGTTATTCATGATTATTGTGTTTATTATTACTTATTTTATATTTTTATGGGCTAACATTGTGGATGTGCATGGGAAATTGATAATTTGAATAACAGTGATAGAATTGATATAAAGGCCATTACCACCCATCCACCCCCCCTCCACTTAGTAGTGATCTAGTTTCCAATAGTTTCAACATTGTTATTGCAATGTTCAGGCTCCTAGATGGATTAAGAAGGAGAAGATTCATAAGAGGATACTACCAAGTTCTTCATTGATTGGAAGTGATGAAGCGATCCAACTAAGGAACAAATTTGTCCTAAAATGATTAGTCTAGCTATAACAAACATTCAATCATATTGACATGACTACCAAACTATTTTTCCAACTACTAGAACAAAATGTCTAAGAACATAATCCAACATAGAAGAGAACACATAAAAGATAAAACTTGTGAAATTTTTTCAATTTGCATGAAAAAAGAGGTATGTTGATTGGTTCAAGCAATTTAAGGATGTTTTTTCATGGATATATGAATATTTAAATTCTTATGACACTTCCATTATTGAACATAGAGTACCATTGAAAAAAAATGCTGACCCTTTTGTGCAAAAATTAGTTAGATTCAATCTATTTCTCATGCTAACCATAAAGAAAGTGATTATAAAGCTAAGAGGCACAAAGATTATAGTATCACTTAGATACTCTAGATGGGTGGCCAGCCTAGTGTTGGTGATAAAGAAGAATGGTGACACAAAGATTTTAGGAATTTAAATAAATGTTCACTAGAGGATAATTATCCTCTTCCCAAGATGGACCATTTGTTACAAAAAGCTAAAAGACCATCTAGAATATGAATTACTGACAGATTTTTAGGCTATAATGAGATATTAATGCAACTAATAAAAAAAATAAGACAATGTTCACAACACCATGGGGCATGACAATATGCTTTTTGGACTAAGGAATGTGGGAGCCACTTTTGAAAGAGCTATGCATATTTCCTTTGTCAGCTAAAGATATAGGTTCATAATGATTATTGTGTTTTGAACATGAGATGATGAATATTTAGCATATTTCCTTTGTCAGCTAAAGATATAAGTTCATAATAATAATTGTGTTTTGAAAATGAGATGATGAATATTTCGAACATGTGAAGAAAAATTTCCTAAAATGAAAAAAAAAAAGGTGCAAGATGCTATAGGAAGATGCATGAGATATCATTCTAATGTAGAAGAGAATTTATTAAATGAGAATTTATTAAATGATAGAAGAAAAAGGAATAGGCCTTAAGCAAAACAGAGGCACACTAGTAAGGGATTTGTACCGAAATGGGACTCAACTTGAGCCAATAAAGAAAAGAACTAAAAGTTTGAGAAATATTTGGATTTGCTCATTTAGAATACAAGAGGTTCTGGATAAAAATACTTACCATCTAGAAACTCTCTATGGAGATTTCGTGGAGAACCGTGGCAATGACAAGTTAAGTTTCTGATGATGTTCTTCCCCTCAATGGTGTATTTGCATTGTTCTGTCTTCATGGGCAAGCATCGACGATGCATGGCACACCATAGTTCACAGGCACAAGACTAAACACAATAACGCAGGCCTGCCACGACATAGGCGCCTGAGTCACTGATAGTAGAACCTACGCAGTAAACATATTTCCAAATTGATAGGTTCCGGCATATTGTAATGGAAGCAGTTTTCTAGGTTATGGGTGTAAGAAAATCTATGTCCAATTTGTTCAATATATTAATAAAAAGATTTTAACAATGGTTTTCTGGGATTTTACGTAAATATTTGTATCTTGATACGTGCATGTTTATGTTGATGTTATTTTTTATTATTGTGTTTATTATTCTTGTTTTTATATTTTGATGAGCTAACATCTACATTATGGATGTGTATGGGAAATTAATAATTTGAAAAATAGTTATAGAATTGATATAAATGCCATCACTACTATTCCATCCCCCTCCTCTTAGTAGTGATCTAGTTTCCAATAGTTACAACATTCTTATTGCAATATTCCCCTCATGAGCCCATTAGATGGATTAAAAAGGAAAAGATTCATAAGAAGATACTACTAAGTTCTTCATAGATTGGAAGTCATAAATTGATCCAACTAAGGAACAAATTTGTCCTAAAAGGTTTAGTCTAGCTATAATAGACATTCAAGCATAATGACATGACTATCAAACTAGTTTTCTAACTAGTAGAACAAAATGTGGAACATAATAAGCCATAGAAGAGAACACATAAAAGATAAAACTTTGTGAAACAATTTTCAATTTGCATGAAAAAAATAGGTATGTTGATTTGTTCGAACAATTTAAGGATGTTTTTTGAATGGATATGAATATTTAAAAACATGACACTTCCATTATCAACCCATGCGAAGGCATATTGTTCCCTCCTTTTTGCGCGAAAGGGCAGGGTTTTTGTTGTAAAAACTTGGGTTTTTGTTGTTCCTTTTGATGTTTCTCCTCTGTACTAATGGGTGCCTATTGCTTGGCAGGTTGGTGTGGAGAGAGCGAGATTGGCCCAAGATCCAGACCGCTCTGGCTGCTAATGCTGGGGCACGTCGTCAGTTGGCCGCATGGGGCCTTCTGAAATTTGCCGAAAATGAGTTCCTTCGGTCACAGGACTATTTGCTATGTTATATCATACAACATTGGCACAGGAGGCGCAACATGTTTGTTCTGAGGGGGAAAAACTTGATTATCCATCCGAAGACGGATACTTACTTTGTGACCTGATTACTGCCTCAGGGAGAGGCACTGAGGTATCCACTTCTTGCTGGACGAGTGAACATGGACAGGTTCCGGAGGAGGCATTGCGGTGGTGCACCTCTTACTGAGGGGTGCATCAATATCGCCTCAGTGATATATGTGGCCGAGCAGTGTGCTCTAGCCATTATTGTACGATTCGCGGGGTCGTTTGCGCCTCATCAGGCATTGGGCCAACAGGTGGGGGTTTTACGCCATTTGAGGAACGAGCATTTCTTTGATTTGCCGCTTACGATTTGATGGTATGGTGTCACAACTGAATAGGGTCCAACGTGGATCCAAATCATTTGCATACACTAGCATTTTGTGAAGAATTATGTATGAGCGGGTCATGCTGCTGAGGCCCGTGGTGGCTGTGCCTATTGGGGGGCCGAGGGAAGCGAAGTTTTCTGGAGGTGTTGATTGCTAAAATGACACGACATATGGCTATTTTCAAGCCAATCCATAGATTTTTTTTTCCATACCCGTATGTGGGGACTTTCGGGGTGATCGAGATATGGCTCTCCTTTTATTTATGTTTGGGAGTCCTACAGAGTATGTGCTACATTTCTGAATTTGTTTTTAACTTTTTACGTACTTTGTCGTTTTATTGACAACGACATTCTTTTGGCTACTCGTGCGAGATGTTGATGAGGTGCAACGCCCCGGTGGCTCGGCTGGTGGGTCTGATCCCTCCACGGCGGGTGGTCGGGGAGGAGGTGTCGTAGGTGGACCAGGCAGGGGTGCCGGTGGACTTAGCAGGGATGGTGCTGGACCTTATGGTGAGGGAAAAAGCTCACCGACAGCTGAGGTAGTAGCCAAGAGAGCTTGTGTGGATGCGACTGAGGTGCGTATCACAGTACTTACAGCTCAGGTGGAGGCTCTAGAGGACTTCTGGGGTCGAGTGGACCATTTGACCCATGGGATGCCTGCCCAAGGTTTTATGGATGACTTAGAGGAGGCATGGCTAGAGATAGTGATGGCTCATGAGAGGGACTACTAGCCTACTCTATGACGGGTAGCTATCGCAGTGGCGACAACAGTTCCGGTGGTCGCACCAGGAGCAGTGGTGGGCCTAGGTGCTCCTCTTGAGGGGGCACCCCCATAGAGTAGATTTGTACATAGGGAAAGCACCCATTATGAGGATTCTTCCCTTATTTTTTATGACCATTGTAATTTTGGGTTGGCCCATGGGACAGTGATACTATTTGTATACTCTGATACACATATTTTTGGTATATATATGAGAGATCTTTTTTGCGGCTCTACATGGTGTGCTAACTATTTCGGTTTATTCATTTGGTGTTATGCTGATGGATATATATGTTTTTTATTTTTTATGTATGGTGTTTTATTCGTGGTGCATTCAAGGCTAGGATATTATTAGCTATGCGATCAGTTGCTTGGTTTTGATTCCTTGATAGATGTGAGAATGTAATATAATCAAACTATTTGCTTAATCTTCTAGCACACAAATATTTTCTAAATAAGTTTGCATCGCTGATTTCAAATGTTTGGTTTAACTGTGATACCACTAACTAGGAATCTAGGTAGACATGCATATGGTGGACGCCCTAATGGATGTCCTCGCACATAATTCTGATAACGGCGTCATATTATGCCTAATTGTTGGTTGCTAATCTGACGCACATGCCGTTTGAACACAGTGGTAATCAGTCAGAGTAGTAGATGACCTAGGCGGCTACAGCTATGTTTTGAGACCATCATGATGCTCCATCAAAAAATCCAAAATAGGGTTTAAGTTGGTGATCCATGGTGATATTTTGAGAGCGTTTAGGTTTTTGGGCCAAAAATATTTTGGTATTGGGATTTTGTGTACTCTAACTCTAGGGGATAAGGGCTACAGGGGCCCTTATGGGTAGAATTTCTTGAGGTAAAGGATGTTGATGGAGTTAGTGAGGTAGGTCCTATCCGGTTCCGTGAAGATGCATGCCCCTTACCAGAGACAATGTTTGATGATATAGGGCCCTTTCCACAATGTTTTGAACTTTCCTAGCCCTAAGGCTTCTTTTGCGACATCATAGAAAAGGAATAGCTCTCCCTTGGTAAATGAGAGAGGGGTGATGTGGCAGTCGAATGATGCTTTTAAACTTTTTTTATGGGCCTCATTGTGTTGCACAAATTGTTGCCTGTTTTAGTCAACTAGCTCTAGTTGTACTAAGCGTTGTTCTAGAGGGTGGGTGTCATCAAGGATTTCTATGGCGGTATGCAAGTTTGGGATCTTGCGTAAATATATGAAAAAGCATAAGGTACCTTGGTATTTTTCCACAGGAATAAGGTGGAATTCTTGTGACGAGGAAGTGGTTGAAATCCTGTTTTGGGCATGTGATGACACAAGTCGTATGTGATGAATTATGTCGCTGGAATGTGGCGGGGGAAGGATATTAGTAATGGAGTCTTGTGTGGGCCTAAGGTTGGATTTCCCACTAGGATAGTCAATTTCTGGTAGGTGGAAGTTGTTTTTATTACAAAGGTGCTTGAACGCTTGTAGCAGCGGGCATTCCTCTGGTGCGTGATTATGACTGGTGCAAATGGTGTAGGGTATCACAGCACTGACAGAGTAGATAGTGTGATATTCTATGCTACTCGATGTTCCAGATGTGGAAACTTGGAAAGGGTTGGTTGCAGACCAGGTCGTCTTCTGCTTCCATTTTTACGTCGTAGGTTGAGACTTGCATCCCTTTTTGGTGGGTGGTTGACTTAATGCCGCTCTAGCTTCTCTTAGCTTGGAGAGATGTGTGCACTTAAATGTATGGTTAAAGTGTGAGAAAATTTGACAGTAAGTGTGTGTGACCTTCTCTTGATTAGAGAGAAGTTTTTGAGGAAGAGGCGAGATTATGCAGAGACTATTTTCAAGGGGTTTTAGTTCTCTGCATCGGTTGATTTAGTGATCGTTTTGATCACATAGGCCACATGTTATCCTAGGCTTGGTCTGGGGTATACGTGATTGGTGTGTGGTCTTATCAGGCTTGACACACCAATGCGGTGGTGGGGACGTTGAGTTGGCGACATATATTTTAAGCTTGGAGATTTCTGATCCTCTTTTCTACAGCCTTAATCATGTCAATAGTGGGACGGATCCGTGAGACATAAGTACAATGTCGGTCATAATGATTACCCCAGCATATCAAGAAAAATATCTGTGATATGGGGGTCCCATCATGCTTGGTCTGAGGCTAGGTGGGGTACCAACATCGCAATTCTACTAAGTCAGGGTAGTGGAATATTATATGGTGTGTCTGCTTGCATAACGTGCATGCGAGTGGGTTTTGTGAAGTGCCTGTAGGGGTAACTATGGGTTCCCTAGTAGGCCGTTCTTCAGCTGACAAGAACATGATAAAGTTTCTCATCTCCTCTGATTGGTTCATTGAGCTGCTGATGGATTCGACATCCATATCGTCTTCTTGGGAAAGACAAACTATGGCTGAGCAGAGGCTAGCAAGGGCTAGCCGAAAGCAAGGTATGTAGTGACAATCCTCCAATCGGTGATTTTCGGTGCATAACAGGCATGTCAATTGGGCTGACCGTAGCTCCACGTAGTAAACTCTCTCAATTTGATACCATCTGTGAATGAGTTCCAATGTTGCACACTCTTCGAGGTAGTGGCCATGTTCATTACGTAGCATGAAACATAAAATGGGCATTACTGGGGGGCGCTCTACGTATCGGTGCTCCTCTTGTAAGTATAGGATGTTTCTCGGCTCGTCATTGATAGATTAGATGGAGGGATGCTCTTGATACGATCACTCGATCGCATGTAAGGCATCCCTATACTGTGGTATTTCTGGACAATGATGGGTGTAATGGCTATAGGTGTCATAGAGGGCACATGCGTGATTGGTACGCAGCAGTTTGATTGTACTTTTGGTGGCAAGTTCCTTTTTATGGGAATGAATTTTTGAGGTGCCTACCTCACAGTCGAGGAGTGGTTTTAATTTGTCCAACTCCCAGCATATGTGGTTAGGGTGTCCTATGACATCACATATATCGCAGGCTGATGATTCCCTCTGCATGGTGGGGGTCATCACTCTCTTTCCTTTCTTGGAGATTTTCTTTATTAATAGTGCGTCGAGTTTCGCAGTAAATTTCCTTGCCCGGCTTGTTTCTGCTACCTAGGTGAAGTGGGAGCTCTGTGAGATCGATTCTTGAGGGACTTTAACCCAAATGCAATAACTCAATGTGTTCTTGATTAGGTCTCCATGTCCCGGATTAGGTCCTCATGTTGATGATATGAAACATGGGGTTTGGCGAGGATCTAAAATTGTTGGAAGATGATTGAGTTGTTTGTACACATGATGGAGGACACGTGACATGTTCTAGAGCTACATACTCATAATGAAATTATTGTGGAGAAAGTTTTTGGGCCAAGTGCTAGTATGGTTGTTGGTTGGCATCCAATTCAACTTATTTTGACTTATAATGATGATGGTGATGTGGTAGTGATTTGGTAGAGTGTTGCAAAGGTGAAAGTGGCTTCCAAAGGTATTTTGGAGGCCTCTAAAGCTCTATAAGATGTTTTAGCACAATCTGAGGTCATTTGGTTGGTTTTCTTGCATCCCATGCCTCATCCACATGGATTTAATCTTGTGCATGTGGTTGGACCCTCCAACATTTCTGAAGAAGGCCTATCCATGTAGTTTCAGCTGAGATCTAGGAGTCTTATGCATGTGGTTGATAGTTTTACCTATAATTTCTCCAAATTCCTAGCTTATATCACCTAATTTTGATATTGTGGTGATGTTCTTGATCACAATTTTTTAGTATATGGTCGAAAACAATAAGTGAAATTCTAAAAGTTAGTTAAAATTGAGAATATACATCATTGTGTGGAGAGAGTGGCTTGATCGAGTCAAGGGAGTTGTATCCGTGAAAATTCAAAAGTGAGAAACGAATTTTTTAGGGCTCCATAACCTATAGCTTTTACTAAGTTAACCATTTTAGAAAATGATAAATAGAGGAAGACTTTGATTCTATTTGGTTGGTATTATTGAGAGTATGAAAGCATGCCATTGAGAGGGAATTGAGAATGATAAGAGTTTTCAATATTTAATCACATATTTTTGTAGAGTTCTATCATAATGTTGTAGCAGAAATAAAATATAAAACCGAGGAGAAAAATCAAATCTTATGTGTTGCAAGTGGTCGTGTTTAGAGAGGAAAATAATTGGTAGTTTGTAGTGTGTTAGAGTGGAAATATTGTTGTGAGTAGAAGAGAATATGTAACACCCTCTAGGAGTATTTTTTTTATTCAAATTTTGTGTTCCAAAATGATGGTGTTGTTGGGATGCTCATGTTGGGGAGACTAAGACCCCAATAAGGAATATTGTTAAATGTAGTTCTTATGGAGGAAGTGAAGGCATGGAGGCATGAGGGTAGGCAATGATTCAGAGGATTTAGTAGAATGAGCATATTTATCCATCCAATAAGAGTTGGATAATCCAATGTTCCTTTGGAGAGGATGGCTAACTGTGGTGGTTTCCACTTGATAGATTTCAATAGATTTGTGTGAGAAACATATTTCCAAATTGATAGGTTCCACCATATTGTAATACAACTAAACTTCTAGATTATGGGTGTAATAAAATCCATGTACAATTTGTTTAATTGATTAATAAAAAGAATTGAAAATAGCAACAACAATAGGATGGTTTTCTCTCGAAAGGGATTCCACCATAAATACTTGTGTCTTCATGTGTGCATGTTTATATTGATGTTATTCATGATTATTGTGTTTATTATTACTTATTTTATATTTTTATGGGCTAACATTGTGGATGTGTATGGGAAATTGATAATTTGAATAACAGTTATAGAATTGATATAAAGGCCATTACTACCCATCCATCCCCCCTCCACTTAGTAGTGATCTAGTTTCCAATAGTTTCAACATTGTTATTGCAATGTTCAGGCTCCTAGATGGATTAAGAAGGAGAAGATTCATAATCGGATGCTACCAAGTTATTCATTGATTGGAAGTGATGAAGTGATCCAACTAAGGAAAAAATTTGTCCTAAAATGATTAGTCTAGCTATAACAAACATTCAATCATATTGACATGACTACCAAACTATTTTTCCAACTAGTAGAACAAAATGTCTAAGAACATAATCCAGCATAGAAGAGAACACATAAAAGATAAAACTTGTGAAATTTTTTCAATTTGCATGAAAAAAGAGGTATGTTGATTGGTTCAAGCAATTTAAGGATGTTTTTTCATGGATATATGAATATTTAAATGCTTATGACACTTCCATTATTGAACATAGAGTACCATTGAAAAAAAATGCTGACCCTTTTGTGCAAAAATTAGTTAGATTCAATCTATTTCTCATGCTAACCATAAAGAAAGTGATTATAAAGCTACCAGGCACAAAGATTATAGTATCACTTAGATAGTCTAGACGGGTGGCCAGCCAGTGTTGGTGATAAAGAAGAATGGTGACACAAAGATTTTAGGAATTTAAATAAATGTTCACTAGAGGATAATTATCCTCTTCCCAAGATGGACCATTTGTTACAAAAAGCTAAAAGACCATCTAGAATATGAATTCTTACGATAGATTTTTAGGTTATAATGAGATATTAATGCAACTAATTAAAAAAATAAGGCGTTGTTCCCAACACCATGGGGCATGAAAATATGCTTTTGGAGTGAGGAATGTAGGAGCCACTTTTGCCAAGAGCCATACATATTCTCCTTTGTTGGCTAAAGATATAGGTTCATAATGATTATTGTGTTTTGAACATGAGATGATGAATATTTAGCATATTTCCTTTGTCAGCTAAAGATATAAGTTCATAATAATAATTGTGTTTTGAAAATGAGATGATGAATATTTCGAACATGTGAAGAAAAATTTCCTAAAATGAAAAAAAAAAAGGTGCAAGATGCTATAGGAAGATGCATGAGATATCATTCTAATGTAGAAGAGAATTTATTAAATGAGAATTTATTAAATGATAGAAGAAAAAGGAATAGGCCTTAAGCAAAACAGAGGCACACTAGTAAGGGATTTGTACCGAAATGGGACTCAACTTGAGCCAATAAAGAAAAGAACTAAAAGTTTGAGAAATATTTGGATTTGCTCATTTAGAATACAAGAGGTTCTGGATAAAAATACTTACCATCTCGAAACTCTCAATGGAGATTTCGTGGAGAACCGTGTCAATGACAAGTTAAGTTTCTGATGAAGTTCTTCCCCTCAATGGTGTATTTGCATTGTTCTGTCTTCATGGGCAAGCATCGAAGATGCATGGCACACCATAGTTCACAGGCACAACACTAAACACAATAACGCAGACCTGCCACGACATAGGCGCCTGAGTCACTGATAGTAGAACCTACGCAGTAAACATATTTCCAAATTGATAGGTTCCGGCATATTGTAATGGAAGCAGTCTTCTAGGTTATGGGTGTAAGAAAATCTATGTCCAATTTGTTCAATAGATTAATAAAAAGAATTTAACAATGGTTTTTTGGGATTTTACGTAAATACTTGTGTCTTCATACGTGCATGTTTATGTTGATGTTATTTTTTATTATTTTGTTTATTATTCTTGTTTTTATATTTTGATGAGCTAACATCTACATTGTGGATGTGTATGGGAAATTGATAATTTGAAAAACAGTTATAGAATTGATATAAATGCCATCACTACTAGTCCATCCCTCTCCTCTTAGTAGTGATCTAGTTTCCAATAGTTACAACATTCTTATTGCAATATTCCCCTCATGAGCCCATTACATGGATTAAAAAGGAAAAGATTCATAAGAAGATACTACCAAGTTCTTCATAGATTGGAAGTCATAAATTGATCCAACTAAGGAAAAAAATTGTCCTAAAACGATCAGTCTAGCTATAATAGACATTCAAGCATAATGACATGACTATCAAACTAGTTTTCTAACTAGTAGAACAAAATGTGGAACATAATAAGCCATAGAAGAGAACACATAAAAGATAAAAGTTGTGAAATAATTTTCAATTTGCATGCAAAAATAGGTATGTTGATTTGTTCAAAAAATTTAAGTATGTTTTTGAATGGATATATGAAGATTTAAAATCTTATGACACTTCCATTATCAACCTAGAATACTAGAAAGAAAATACTAAGCCTTTTGTGCAAAAACTAGTTAACAATAAATAAGGAGATCCTAAAGCTACTAGGCAAAAAGATTATAGTATCATTGAGATATTTTGGATAGATGACCATTCTAGTGTTGGTGAAAAAGGAGAATGGTAATCCCAAATTTTCTGTATATTTTAGAAATATAAATAAATGTTTGTTAGAGGATAATTATCTTCTTTCCAAGATGGACCATTTGTTACATAAAGCTTTAGTGCTATCAAAAATATTAATTATAGATGGATTTTTAAGACTATAATGAGATATTAATGCACTTAAAAATATAAGACAATGTTCCCATGACAATATGATTTTTGGACTAATCAATGTGGGAGCCACATTTCCAGGAGCTATGCATATTGCATTGGTCACCTAAAGGTATAGTTTCATAATGGTTATTGTGTTTTGAAGATGAGATGAAGAATATTTGGAACATGTGATGAAAAATTTGCTAAAATGGATGTTAAAAGTATGATTGAGATGCATGAGATATCAGCCTAATGTAAATTTGTTAAATGATAGAAGTTCAAAAGAAAACAGAATAGGCCTTGAGCAAAACAGAAGCACACTAGTAAAGGATGAAATATAATTTTGATTTGATAAGAGGTGATAGGATGTGCCTTGAAAATTAGGGATTTGTACAGAAATGGGACTCAATACTTATCTTCTCGAAACCGTCAATTGAGATTTGGTTGAGAACCCTGTCAATGACAACTTAAGTTTCTGAAGAAATTCTTCATCTGAATGTTGTATTTGAATGTTGTATTTGCATTGTTCTTTCTGAAGAAGTTCTTCACCTCAGTGTTGTATTTGCATTGTTCTGTAGTCATCGGCAAGCATCGACGAAGCATGGCACACCATAGTTCGCATGGCACACCATAGTTCATAGACAGAACAGTAGAACCTGATCCAATGGTGAGGAGGCGTCATCATCCGACACTTCACATCTCTCCACACCATAACTCCGGAAAGGGATGCAGAAGAACATCGCTGAGCTCATCAGCGACCTCATCACCTCCATACATATCCTCTTGATGAGTCATTAATTATATTTAAACTTTTAATATTTTAACAATTACATGTATAAACTATGATAAATGATTTTAATTTACTATAAAATAGCAAAACGTAAGGGTCATGAATGCAATTTTAAATTAGTAGAAATGCAACCTAACATAATTGTGTAGATGTCTGATAGTTTCTCCTTTGCCCAGATTTGCAAAAGAATATTTCTATTTAAATAGAGATTAACTTTTGATTTGAATATGATTTCACATATGATATTTGTAGTTTTTTAAAACTCATTATAAATGTGGAATGCCCTGTGACAATAAAATTTTAAATACTTCATATACCAGTTATATTAGGATTAGTTTCACTACACTAAAAGTTGTACCAAACCCATGCATAGAAATGTATTTTATTGAATAGAAATCTGAAGACTCATTCAATGATTCGCATAGTTATTTGTTTATTTTTGTTGAAATATTAAAGTCACCTGTCGTGCCTTGGGCAGGAAGAACAAAGAACAAAGTACAAAAGCAGCAGCAGCAGCAGCAACAGAGATTGAGTGCGCAGCACTCTGCATTGAAGAAGAATGGGAATGAATTAATTTTGATGGGCCGCAGCCACAGATTGCAGATGAAATTAACTCAGTGATGGGCGGAGCCGTTCTTCACAGTGGAAGGACGAAGATTTTCGTAGATCTTTTCTACAGAGGAACAGAGATATTAAAACCAGTCGTTTCGGGCTTTAAAGTCCTCAACAACCAAAATGAAGAGAAACAGGCGGAAGTCCTTTTATTTTTGAATTGGTGGGACAAGTGGTCCCCACCATTTATATGCCAATCGGAATCGCAAAGTTATGTTGGAGCAGTGTCTTGTTGATATGGGAGAGTTCCGTAAAGCGGAACGTTTAATACAAACAAAACATATATAATAATCGCCCTCACAGCAGCGGAGGCCCGTGGGTCCACAAGACCACGTGGCAGAAATCTATTGGAACCGCTTGGTTTCAATCGCAAGGTTTAATCGGCGGGATTTTATTATGTGCCCCGATCAGGGTGGATCCGATCGCAATAGAAGGATCAGAGGGCGCCCGTATTTCCAATCGCTGGATCGAAGATTGAATGGGACACAAACTTTGTTGTCGTTTCATCGTCGATTGTCGATTGCTGATCAAGAGCAATCGAAGCGTAAGATCGAGACGTGGTTTCCAATCGCACCTAAGGATCGAAATCCATGGTGTAATCGCAATCGAAGATTGAGTTGGTCACAACCTGTTTACAATCCCATTGCCGATATTGATTGTTGATCATGATAGTGGTCCCCACTCGCATCGCCGCATTTCATATTTTTATAGTTCAGCGATTTTTTGTATTTGGTTTTCATTTCGATTTAAGTTTTCAGTTGATTTTTTGTAATGTTTTAAAAATATGTATGCGATATAAAAAAAGCCAAATGCCCGGTCTCAGGAGAAGTATCAGATGAAATGCTTTTGGTTTTTCGCACATCAGCGAATCAAATGTTGTAATAGCTGTAGAAATACATAAATAGCAGGTTGGAATGTAAAAGACAGAGTATTGTTCTTGAAGAGAGACAAAGAGTTGTTTTGTTTAGCACTGCGTCTGTAGAAGTTATACATATTTGGTGAATCCCTCACTGTTGAGGAAGAATTTGTAATAGTTTTCAAAGTAATAGAAGTTTTTTTTAAAGCCCCGAAAGCTCTGTCTCCTATCAAGTTGTTTAAATTTCTCTGTGTTTACAAGGAGAGCTTATTCTCTGCACTTGGAATTCTCAAAATTCCAACATGGTATCGGAGCGCATGTTGCAGCGTTTCTCTCCAGCAGCGTGAAAAGCTCAACAGTAGTCAAGGTCAGGTATTTCTCAAAGATAAAAGTGCAGTTGTTTATTGTTTAAAGAATTTGTTCTTTCAAGAAGGAAAGACAGTTTGTTTAAAGTCTGAGTTCAGTTTAAGAAGCAATGGCTGGACCAAGCACTGGTATGAATCTTGGAAGTGTTCAACTTCCACAGTTTAATGGAAAGAACTATGATTATTGGGCCATTACCATGAGAGCCCTGTTTGTCTCACAAGACTTGTGGGAACTAGTAGAATATGGTTTCACAGAACCAGCTGATGAGCAGGCTTTTAATGCCTTAACTCAAGCAGAGAAAGATGTATTGAAGAATAATAGGAAGAAGGATGCCAAAGCTCTCTTCTGTTTGTATCAAGTTGTAAATGAGAGTGTGTTTCCAAGGATAGCAGCAGCTAAGAAATCCAAGGAGGCATGGGAAACTCTGAAAGTAGCCTATCAAGGTATGGAGAAAGTTAAAACAGCAAAACTTCAATTGCTGAGAAGAGATTTTTAAACTCTTTGCATGAAAGAGTCAGACAGTGTTGACACATTTTTCACACATGTGATTGGGATTGTCAATCAGATAAGATCCCATGGAGAAACTCTTGAAGATAGAAGGATTGTGGAAAAACTTTTGAGATGCTTACCCTCAAAGTTTGATGTTATTGTAACCACCATAGAAGAGACCAAAGATCTCTCACAGTTCACAGTGGATGAACTTCATGCCTCACTAATAACTCATGAACAAAGATTGAGCAGAGATGAACACTCATCTCTTGAGCACGCCTTCAAGACCCAGATGCCTTCAGGAAGAGGAAGAGGTCAAAGAAAAGGAAGAGGAAGAGGTAGAAGTCAGAATAGAGGTGGAAGGGACAGCTCTTCACATTCACATGGAAGGAGCAACAGTCAAAGCCAGAGCCATGGCCAATGCAACAGCCAGCAAGGTGGACATCAACACCAACATGCTCAAGGACAAAGGTATGACAAATCCAATGTCCAGTGTCATTATTGCAAGAAATATGGGCACTATGAGAATGAATGTAGAAAGAAGAAAAATGACATGAAGAATAGGCAGAATGCTAATGTAGCAAAAGAGGAAAAGAACCCAAGTAATGTGCTGTTAGCTTGTAATGTAGCACAAGATAAAGAAGATGATGTTTGGTTCTTAGATTCTGGATGTAGTAATCACATGACTGGCAACAGAGCAATGTTTTCCAATCTTGATGAAGAAGTCAAATCTGAAGTGACCACAGGGACTGATACTAAAATCTCTGTCAAAGGGAAAGGCAGAGTAAGTATTCGAGCAAGGAATGGGGAGCAAAAATTTGTCCCTGATGTGTATTATGTTCCAGGTCTGAAATGTAATCTTTTGAGCATTGGGCAGCTCATAAACAAAGGTTACAATGTTATATTCAAAGATGATGTGTGCACCATAAAAGATATTCCTCCAAGTAAGAAAATTATTGCTGAAATTCAAATGACCAGCAATAGGATGTTTCCGCTCAAGCTCAATACTGACTTGAAAGGAAAAAGAAAGAACGTAGCAGCTGTAACTCAAGAAGCCTTCCAGAAGGAAGAGAAGGATGAAAATTGGTTATGGCATTTGAGATTTGGACATCTAAATTTCGGAGGATTAAATTTGCTGCACAGAAAAGGAATGGTAAGAGGTTTACCACTGATAGAGAAGCCTGACAGCCTATGTGAAGGCTGCATCTTGGGAAAGCAACACAGAGAAAATTTTCCTTCAGGGAAAATCATAAGGGCGAAAGCACCTTTGGAGATAATCCACTCAGATTTATGTGGGCCGATGCAAACAACATCTATTTCGGGCAGCAATTACATGCTAACTTTCATTGATGATTTCACACGAAAAGTGTGGGTTTATTTCTTAAAATATAAGAGTGAAGTCTTTCAGAAATTTCGTCATTTTAAAGCTCTTGTGGAAAAACAGAGCGGACTGCACATTAAAGTCCTCAGAACTGACAGAGGAGGAGAATACATATCAAAGGAATTTCTGCGTTTTTGCAGAGAGAACGGCATACACAAGCAGTTTACCACTAGGTACACGCCGCAACAGAATGGAGTGGCTGAAAGGAAGAATCGAACCATAATGGAGATGGTGAGAAGTATGCTAAAGGCAAAGCACTTGCCGAATGAGTATTGGGCAGAAGCAGCAAACTGTGCTGTATATATTTTAAATAGATGCCCTACAAAAGCAGTGATGAACAAAGTTCCAGAAGAAGCGTGGAGTGGCAGAAAACAGGGAGTCACCCACATGAGAGTTTTTGGGTGTGTAGCATATGCACACATTCCAGACAAATTGAGAAAGAAGTTGGATAGTAAGGGGGAGAAGTGCATTTTTCTTGGATATTGTGAAGATTCCAAAGGATACAGACTGTATAACCCATCCACAAAGAAGTTTGTAATTAGCAGAGATGTGAAATTCATCGAAGAGGAAGCGTGGGATGGAAGCATTGAGAAAACAGTCAATGTCAAAAACTGTTTATCTCATGATGAAGATGATGTAGATGTGGTTGAGATTAATAACCCGTCCATTGCACAACCTCCAGCAGTGCAAGGCCAGCAAGGGACGCCTCAAGCGGCAGTGAGAACACCCTTGAGAAGAAGCGGCAGTGGTTCACCGAGTACACCACAAGGAGCAGAATCGAGTGCTTCATCAAGCACGGCTACACCAAGTGAAAGAGGAACAAAGTTCAGAAGCCTTAGAGAAATCTATGAGCAAGGAGAAGCAGATGAAGGTATGAATTCCTTATTTGCTTTGTATTGTCAAGTTGATGATCCTATTCATTTTGAAGATGCTATTAAAGATAGAAAATGGATAGAAGTTATGGATGAAGAAATTAAAGCCATAGAGAAGAACAAAACATGGGAGTTGGTTGATCTCCCAGAAGGTAAAGAAGTCATTGGAGTTAAATGGGTATACAAGACCAAAAGCAATGCTGAAGGAAAAATAGAAAGACACAAGGCTAGACTTGTTGTCAAAGGATATAAGCAGAAGCAAGGGATTGATTATGAAGAAACTTTTGCACCAGTTGCAAGAATGGAGACGGTAAGAGCAGTGATGTCCATAGCAGCACAAAATAAATGGAAAGTATATCAAATGGATGTAAAATCCGCATTTTTAAATGGAGTTTTAATGGAAGAGGTATATGTGGAACAACCTCTTGGATATGAAAAGAAAGACCAAGAGCATAAGGTCTGTAAATTGAAGAAAGCTCTTTATGGGCTGAAACAAGCACCAAGAGCATGGTACAGCAGAATAGATTCTTATCTATTGGAGAATGGATTTGAAAAGTGTGAGGGAGAACCCACCGTCTACATCAAAGAAAAGGATGGTAAGTTATTGATTGTTGTCTTATATGTTGATGATTTAATTTTTACGGGTAATGATGATTACCTTGTTGAAAATTTTAAAACAGTCATGAAAGATGAATTTGAAATGACTGACATGGGTTTATTAAGATACTTCTTGGGAATAGAAGTGGAGCAAGGTGAGAAAGGAATTTTTATTTCTCAAGCAAAGTATGTGAATCAAGTTTTAGAAAGATTCAACATGCAGGAGTACAAAGCTGCAATTACTCCCACAGTAATGGGATTGAAGTTAAGTAAGAATGACAGCAGCAAGGATTTCGATCCAAGTTTGTATAAAAGCATAGTTGGCAGCCTCATGTATTTGACTGCAACTAGGCCGGATATTATGCATGCTGTTAGTTTAATTTCCAGATTTATGGAAAAGCCAAAAGAAGCACATTGGCAAGCAGCAAAGAGAATTCTGAGGTATGTGAAAGGAACAAAAGGATTTGGCATTTTGTATACTACTTCAGAAAATTCAGAATTAGTTGGATACACTGACAGTGATTGGGCTGGAAGTGTAGATGATCGGAAGAGCACTTCCGGTTATATTTTTCATATGGGTTCAGGAGCCATTTCATGGGCTTCCAAGAAACAACCTATTGTAGCATTGTCTACAACAGAGGCAGAATATGTGGCAACTACAGCAGCAGCGTGTCAAGCAATTTAGATGAGAAGGATGTTGAGAAGTTTGTGCCAAGAACAGGTAAAGGGCACTGTGATTTATTGTGACAATAGCTCAGCTATTGCATTGTCAAAGAATTCTGTGTTTCATAAAAGAACAAAGCACATAGACACAAAGTATCATTATATCAGATAATTGGTGAATAATGGAGAAGTTGTTTTACAACATTGTAAAACAGAGGAGCAATATGCAGATATTTTAACTAAACCATTGGGACATAAGACCTTTGAATTTTTAAGAAAATGCCTGGGTATGATGAACAACCCAGCAGCTGACTTTGAGGGGGAGTGTTGAAATATTAAGTCCACTGTAGTGCCTTATCAACGTACAAAGGCAGCCGCAGCAGAAACAGAAGTTTGAGTGCGCAGCACTCTGCATTGAAGAAGAATGGGAATGAATTAATTTTGATGGGTAGCAGCCGTAGATTGCAGATGAAATTTAATTTGTAGATGGACAGAGCCGTCTTGTAGTGGAAGGACGAAGATTTTGTAGATCGTTTCTACGGAGGAGCAGACTAAATTAAAACAGTCAAGTCGGGCGTTTAAAGCCCTCAACAACCAGAATTGAATTTAACAGGCGGAAGTCTTTTATTTTGAATTGGCGGACAAGTGGTCCCCACCATTTCTATGCCAATCAGAATCGAAAAATTAAGTTGGAGCAGTGTCTTGTTGACATGGAAAAGTTCCGCAAGCGGAACGTTTAATACATTGAAACTTACACAAATCACCCCCACAGCAGCGGAGGCCCGTGGGTCCACAAGACCACGTGGCAGAAATCTATTGAATCGATTGATTTCAATCGAAAGTTTTCAATCGGCGGGATTTTGTTGTGTCACCCGATCAGGGCGGATCCGATTGCAATCGATGGATCGAAGGTCGTGTTCCAATCACAATCGAAAGTTTGGGCGGATCACAAAGTTTGTTGTCAAGACTTTTGTCGATTGCCGATTGCCGATCAATCGCAAGCAGAAGATCGATTGCTGTGTTTCCAATTGCAATCGAAGGATCGAGTCCATGGTGTAATCGCAATCGAAAGATTGAGTTGGTCACAAACTGTGTTGACAATCCGTTGGCCGATTGTCGATTGCCGACTGCGTAGTGGTCCCCACTCGTACGTCAGGCATTTTATATTTTGTATGTTCTGCAAAGGATTTTCCTTTGTATTTGGCTCTACTTTGATTGCTTTCTATATTATCTTTTTAATGTTTTAAAATATGCGCTGTATATAAAGCTGTGTCCATAAGTTCTAGAGAATATTGTATTGTTCGTTTTTGGTTTTTTGCACAGAAATGTTTAAGAAGAAATACACAAAGAAAGGTGTTGAATGTAAAAAGACAGAGTATTGCTCTGAGAGATGGAGAGTTTTCTCTGTGGGTAATCGCGTCCAGAAAGTACCACCACTTTTCATATCCCTCCGTTTTTTGTGAGGTAATCAGACGCTTTTTGAAAGCACAGTTTTTTTTTTAGCCCAGCTCGTCTCTCGTCAACACTTTCTTTTTACTTTCTGCTTAGGGAGAAGCTGTCTTTCTTAATCTCCCTTAAATCAATAACTCCATTTAAAGAATAAAATTAAATGCATGAGACATGAACCTAAATTCAGATATTCAGAACTTGAAATATCAGTTATATTGAAAACACAAATATTCAAACATTCGATTACAATGCATTATGTACATTATAAATATATAGTCTTATTTGCTATAATTTTGAGTACTAAATTGAAACCTGGAACCTAAGAATCACAAAAATACAGTAAGTGATATTTGATATAACAGACAACTTTATCTAATAATTTAAATAGGATATCAGTAACATAACAACAAATTAAGATCTATACATAACAAAATAAAATGTAAAAAAGCAAATAGTTAAAAATGAAAAAATAAATAAATGAAATGGTATGCTATGTAAAAAAAAATAACATTATAGAGAAATTAAATCAAATAACAGAATTATAAAATAAATGTTGGAAAATGTAGAATTCATAATGTAATACATATAGCAGAACAAAATAGGTTTTAAAACGTAGCATTGATACTGTAGTACATATAGCGGAACATAATATGTTTGAAAATGTAGCATTGATACTGTAAGACATATACCAGAACAAAATAGGTTTGAAAATGCAAGATTTGACACCCGTAATACATGAAGTAACAATTACCTGCAGGCAACCTACATAAGTCCCATTAGGTATTTCAAATCTGCTGGGTTAAGATTGTGTATGTGGTGAAGTGATTTACAAATATGTAAACCGTGAATATGCCGATATTGGAAAACGTTGCGCCTCCCCCCAATTGGTATTGCTAGTGGAAATTGGGTTAACATCGCATTATTTATGATATCTTTCCAAGATACTTACTAAACCACGCAAAATGCCGCATTTTGATGTCCTGAAGTACAAAGATCTTCCTAGGGTATCTTCTCCTTATAACAGTACTCTCTTCTCTGGGGCCATTGGGTCTCATTCTAATCCTCACGCCTTCACTGTTACTGTTATTGCTGCTCCCGCTACCATGAGTATTGGGAGATAATGACAGCAGATAATTATAGCAGATTTGACAGTTTACACTACTGTTTCTCTCAACTCTTCCTCTGATCCTCTCACTCCTCCTCCTATTACTATTCCCTTCTCCTTCCATCTCCATACGTCAAATAAGGCTGCCTCTTCAAACTGTAGATTTAGAAGTAACTGCAAATCCTAAAGGTGAAGCGCATTAGCTCATCTACCGAAAATCTGAAACCATATTGCATAACATCTTTTTTATGTGGGCAAAAAATCATTTTACAAGCTATCTTAGTCCAAAATGTAAGAACTTTTGCACAACCTTATAATAAACAAACTACGGTTTATTACTAGCACACAATTTTAATTTAAAAATAATAATAATAATAATAAAATACATACTAAATAACTATCCATAGATAAATCGAATACAACTAACTATCCATACATAAATCGAATGAAACACCGTTACATTTATCGAAAAACCTGTATTCACTTCCAACTTGGAATGAAAACTTGAATCATGTCAAAGACTATGTCAAATCATCTTTTGTTGAACCATCAAAAGAAGATACTCAAGCTTATACTAAATACATGAAGGGAGATAGAAGGGAGATATAAGAATCCCAAAGGTTCTTATAGAATCCATAAAAAACTCATTCATTCTCTATTTGTCAAATCTATAATTATCAAAAGAGATCCATGATAAATTAGTAGAGCTATTATGGACAAGATATTGTGTTTAAGACAAGAACTATTCAAGTTGAAAATGTGGAAGGAATAGCTTCATATTCTATGAATATTTCTGCAATTCTAGACCAAGTGCCGAAATTAGGAGAAGTAGAGTGTGATGGAGAAATAGTCACTATGGTACTAGATTCTCTACCTAAGGAATGGGGAAGCATCACTTCAAACACCCATATAAAGAAAGAAGCAATGACATTTCATGATATATAGCCTTTTTTAAGACAAAAGAAACAAACTCTAGTCAAGACAATATTACTAAGTCAAGAACAAAAGAAAGATTTGGAAAGTTTGGTCTTGAGAAGAGAAGAAGAAATACGGATAAGAAAATATGTTATGGATGTAATGAACTTGGGCACAATAAAACAGATGGTCCCACATCTAACAAGGACAAGATAAAGAGGGAGGAAGCCAATCTCACTAGAGAAAAAGAAGAACCTCATGAAAAGAATGCTAAGAGAGAAGAACTAAAGATCTCTTCTATCACTGCGATATCTTCCTCTTTATGAGGTTTATGTGAGTTGTAAAATAGTATGTTAGTAAGCATTATCTATTAAATATATGCCTTAGTTTAAATTATCATCCTAATAGAAGCATTACAAGTAAAGAGTACTCCTCATAGGAAAATGTGTTAAAACATTGATGTAGCATTTATGCTATGAAATAAAATGACTCCTAGAAATTCATTTTATTTATAAAAAGGAATTTCTATGAAGCATGGTTGATCCTTCATTATTGAAAATGGAAATAGGTGCTCACATTTTTATAGTGAAATCCTTTTGGATTTTATGATTAGAAAACAAGAAAAAAGTTTCATCAAATTCTAACATGTAGAATTTTGGATTAAGATATGATGACATATTAATGAAACTCTTCATTCTAAAGGAAGCCTCTTGCAAGATGACTTAAACAAAAGAATGAGGTGGATGTATATATATGCTTACACTAGATGCTATGAATTTTCATATAGTATACTTCTATCTTTGGAAATATAATCTATATAGAAAGTTGAAACTCATCTAATGAAGAGGTTGCCAAAAGGCATGATCTACACTTGATGAAATCAACATAATATGCCCTCATATGGATTATGAGGTGATTGTATATTATCAATGAATTGTACGTTAGAAGTTGCTAGGAATATAATAAACATTTTGTGGAGTAAGAAATGAAAATATCTTTAAAAAAGAAAATATGATAAAAAACAATCAACATTGAAAGAAGTCAAGGACACTTGACTAGAAAATCTCCTCTGAAGATATATAGACTCTCATATAAGTCTCAAAAGGATGGATACAGATGAAAACACATATATTTAGGAGATATGTCAATATGTAAACAAAAGATTTCCATGCCTACAAATCATCACTAATGTAACTTTTAATTTTAAAAGTTCATATTTATAATTAATCAATATCTCATGAGCTTATGCATCCTTTCCAAAGAGAAGTATATGTCTTCCACAAATGATAACCATATGGCAAGATGGAAATCTTTGCAAGAAGTATGGTTCGGAAGAAAGCAGTATGGCATGAAGCTATATCACATGAAAAGATTCGTGGATCACTTTCTAACAAGTGATGGATGATGAGTGCCTTAATAAAGAAAATATTCCAAAATGATGAAGAATCCTCAACAAAGAAGAAATTCATGACATCAAAAGAAAGGAGTTATTGATGAGCAACTAGGTGTTTTTCAACATTGCTACTGCAATTTCCTCGAAGACTCTACAAGGTGTTGGCTAAAAGGTAGCTTGGAAGCAAGTCCTTAGGAGCCTAGACAATTCCTTGGATAAGAGGGAGTCTCATTATATGTTTCTTACTTGGAAGAAACTGTGTAATTCCTAAGCTAAGACGGAATCTTAGGAATATGTTCTCACTAGTTAAGAAGGAGAAATGGACACATCATTGAGGTCTTCACTTGTAAGAAAAAATGCAGGATTAGGTAATCATCTAGCATCTCATACTCTTTTGAGATGTATTAGGGAATATATGGAAAGAGTAGCCATGAAAGGATGGATATTCTTTGAGGATTAGCTATACCGATATGAATAGTCCTTAAAGGTCATACTCGGTGGTGAGCTAGAAAGTATGTGGAGTATGAACCTTGGAGACAATGACGAAGGTTCCTATAATCATTTGTCTCATGAGCATTGTGGCTCTTTGTCTCTTGGAGATATGGAGTTTCTAGTGAAGGCCTTTCATTGTAACAATGTTGGTTAACAAATTCATTACCAATCGAATTCTTCTTATGAGATTCTTCAAATTAAGAGTGACCATGTACCATTATGAATACCTCCCTACTTAAGAGGGAGTGTTGGAAAGTGTAACTAGCTTCAATATTCATACTGAATAGTAATTATGAAAATATGTAATCAAGAAAAAACAATAATAAAATGTATATTATAAATTCTTGACTCATAGATTTCATGGGAAAGGAATTTTATTATAGGTTGAAGATTACTTCTTGATGTCTCTAAAGGCTTATCATATTTTCATAAATATATAATTCAAGAGACATGTATATGAAGTAGTGTTACACTTGTGAATGTCAATTACTAATCAAAATCATATGCACCAACACCTAGCTCAAACATGGAAGATACACCTCCTTGACAAGTCGACCATATAGCAGATGATCAAGCCAACTTAGATAATGTAAGACTATCCCATATATAAACAAGTCTATGGCCTCATTCATCATCAACAAATTCAGACGTCTTTGAGATTTTCGATAAGAAAAGGTTCGGAGGAGCTTTGTGATAACAAGCGTACAAATGTTAATTTCCAACGAATATATAACTGACCATTCAATGCAAGAAATACGGACAACACATCACTATTTTGAATAAGCATTTATCTCGCATCTTAGAGGTAGAACGAAGGTCAACTCACGACTGCAATTGGTGCGAAGAAAGGTCACATCTAAGTGACGATAGGAGGGTAAAGTCCTTGTGTTATCTTTTTATTTATCCCCTATCATAATGTTTTTGAGTTATTTAAGTAACATGGCTAAAAAAAATTAACAATAATTGTTTGAACTCGCTCGAATTATGGATTGAATTGGGTGGAAGGATATGATACCATCCAAATTCCCTACCTTCTAGAGCATACAAAAATTATCTGCAAGAAACATCATCAAAACGTATCTCTAACATCCATAGATGCAAGTAGAAGTAATCAAAGTGGTCTTCCACCTTCAATTTCTTATACTTCTTAAGTAGATTTTGCAGGTGCTTTGGTGAGTGATGAAGATTGATCAGAAGAGCAAGAGGCTGTTAGCATCCATTGCAACTGGTCATCAACCATGTATTCATCCTCCTCCTCATCACTCTCTCATTTGGATGAATCTTCTCCTTCACCATTACAATTCTTGTTAATATTTGGTTGTTCATGATCCCTTGGTTGTTCTTCGTTAGAAAAATGAAAATAGTCCCTATCTCCTTCTAGATATTCCCCAATAGGTGGTAGGTGTTCCTCCACATGCATGGAATCTTCACATGAAATGACCAAATATTCAAGAGTAACAGTTACCAATTCCTCCACTAAACAAAATAGAACACCATGATGGGTGGTATCTCTCTTAGATTGCTTATGAAGGAGAATAGATGCCACAATAAGAAATCCAAGAGCTCTAGAAAACTAATGATTAATGGGATGGAGTGTCCTAAATTAATCGTAAGTAACTTCATATGGACACTTAGGACCTTGGTGAGGTTTCTTAGATATATGAGCTGGATTTGGGAATGGACAGTTACTACATTTCACATAAGGTTCTTTATGTCAATCTGGTGAATGGTGAGCCATAAAAAGGTCACCCTCTTTCTAGGGCCAACTATAGGGCAGTGCTATATGATCAAGACACATATACTATTAAAAATTGAAGAATGACGTGATCCCGATATGGCATCCCTGCTTTGATCTGCCTCAACACAGATTTTAAAATATTTTCTCCAAAAATCACCCTTCTTTATAAAAAAAGTGCTAAAATAGTTACGAAAATGTAGAAGATGAGCATAGCTCTTACCTAGTGCTAACAATTTGTTGATCGGCTTCGTGGATTAACCACAATCTGCTCCTGAAGAATCAAATCAATTTGAAGGTTTTTTTTTTCCATTTTTTAATATATTTTAATGAATTTTACCTTGAAAACAGATAATGGGTTTATTCTTGTGCAAAGAACGGGCACTGATCGTATGATATGAACACGATTTCCATTTTAATTTTTTTTCTTGCCTTGGTTGCTGCAGTGGATCCATACACCTGGGTACAAAATCACATGAGCTTACCGAGTGTTGTCTACTCTAAAATATTGAAACAAAAAAAGATGTGGGGATCTCAAAAGCATAAAACTTAAATGAAATAATATGCTGAAGTATGCTCTGGTTAAAAAACTAAAACTAAAAACACAAAAGAAGCTATATAGAGAGTTCAAAACAGTAATAATGCAAACGATGGTTCGATGGCCTCTTCTTAGTAACTGTTCGAAATAAAAGGAAATATTACCCACTTTCCAAAGGGCCCCTAGAAAATGGCTCTAGGGCCCGATGCAAGGATGTTTGCCTTCCAAGTTCTGCCTCTGATGTAGTCTAACTCTCTCTTTGCTGTGGTGGACTAAGATATTGGGTGGCCAACTATCGAGTCCTCTTTAGCTCCAGCTCTGGGTCACACACAATGCTAGTGTTTCTTGGGCAACTTTGGCCAACATAACCTTGTGATCACCATTTATTCATCTCTTGGTGGGTTTATATAGCTGAGCTTTAAATCCTCCTTCCCTCCCTTGGTACATGATGGATGGTGACCCAAGGGAGAGGTGTGATTCCATTGTGTGCTCAAATATTATTTTGTGTGCTCACATAATGTCTAAGGAGGCACTGATGGCTATCCTTAGGTAGCTTTCACATAAGGAGTAACTATCCTTTGCTTGTTGTGGTCCCGGAAAGTGACTTTTTTCCATTTCCAGGAATGCGCGCTTATCAGGCAAAAGGGCGCGCAGAAGGCACTCTTCTCGAAGGAAAAAACGCGCATTTGAGCATTTATGACTAGTTCAAATCTGATTTTCTCAAAACCTTAGGAATTTTAAATACTTCTTGATTCCATAATGTATTCCTATCCTGTAAATCCTTGGGCTTGACATTAATTGATGTCATCTTCTGTTGTACGATTTTACAGTGTTATCAGTTGCCCCCTAATGTGTGAGGTCTAGGAAGAACTGTATAGCCGAAATACATTATAGTTTCTTTTCTGTATCGTACACACACACACACAGAGAGAGAGAGAGAGAGAGAGAGAGAGAGAGACGCCTACATGAATCTTGGAAGATAACACCTTGCACTCCAGATAACCATGGCCTTATCGACCTCTTTAGCAACAATAAAATATATACTTCATATATTTACAAAACTCACCCAGTGGGCATGTCCGATGCTCATAAGTAAGTGGCTAATAAATAAATGAGCAGATACTTATGTTGTGTGTGTCACTACTTTCATGGTCGTGGTGCTGGCAGTTAAGCCGACAACATCCATCGACGCCTCACGCTTTTTTCTTCGATGATAGGTGGAATGTGGTACCCATATGCATAATCTTGGTATGGCACATCACTCTGTAATGTACGCATATGTTTTGGTTGGGACCTTCCAAATGTAAGAATTGGCTGTCAGATGCCAGAAGGCACCCACTTTCACGAACTGGATCAAAGTGCAATGCTTGTAAGGTATGATATCAATGTGGATATGAATGCATTTGTTGTAGTCGAATGTCAAGAGGATCAATGAAATCTATGGACAATGATGTTTCCCATAGTGCCACCTAAGGATACCCCTTTGCATGGGGAGGGGTCATCCAAGGTACCACTTCCTTTTTGGAAAAGAGGGGTTGAGGTTGACAGAAAGGAAGCCTTAACCAAACCATGATGGGTTTAACATAGGCATGTTGGTGAGTGGTAGCTAAAAATGGATGATGGGGATTTAGTGGCCCGAGGTCGAAGTATACTTGAGCAGCTTGGCGGTAGTCATAGGTATTTCTGAAGGGAAAAGTCCCTAGAGTCGTTAGGATTTCTTGGGCGGGTATGAACCAGCTATGATTGTCATAATGGTGCATGCATGAGGTGGTGAAATATTTCGACCAGGGGAATGGGGGACTTTTGCCATGGGAGAAAAGGTGACATATGAGGGTGAAGTGGTGAAGGGCATCATTTGCAATCTTTTTACACTTATCTAAAGAATAAAATAATGGGGTTTGGTTTGTACAAAACACAGAGACGGGTACCCCAAAACATGAAAGATGGTCGCTCACTGAAGGTGTGAGGATGGTGTTTTGCTGGGGGTAGGGGTCCCATTGGTTGGTCTCATGTGTGAGGTTGATGAAGCGGAAGATGCCACAGATGGATTTATGTTGATGGAGGTATGGCAGACAAATGCGGTGCACAGAGGTGCGCTTTCATTCTTCTTGTACAACCCGATCGTCCAGGAAGGGGGTTGAGTTTAAATGGTGAACTTGACCTTATGCATGATATGTGGATGGGAATGAGGTGCTTCCCAGACTAAAATGGTATGGCAATGGCGTCACTTGCAGGGTGATGTATGGTCTACTTTGGAGGACGATTTCCATGGAGGGGAGGCTCTACCTACCATCGCGGACGTTATCATATGCAGGGTGAGGTGATGATAAACGTGGTCAGGTATGAGGACCCTATGGTTTATTTCTAATGGAGAAATGATGTCAAGATATGAAAATTTTTCTAGGACTCTATCATGTTGAGGGTAGAATGATACCTATTCTGGAACTTTCAGTGGGTGGTGCTATGAATGGTTTGCGGGTTCTTCCTATAAAAAACAACTACCTCTAGTGAAAGCATCTTATTTTTATCCAATATTATTGAAAAACATGAATTTTTGAAAGGAAGATGGGAGGGTGGATACTTGCCGGTGCTTGAAAAAATATTTCTTCGGAAAGCGGATGTGGGGCATCGCTTTCGTTCGTCATGGTATACTAATGATGGTGCAACTTACGTTTTGAAGAACAGACCTTCTGATCTCCTGTTATGGACCTCCGAAGTTCTCGAAAGGTTGATAAATATAGGATTATGGCCCTAACCCTATTCATTTGGACTTGTTGAGTTTTGGGAGACCAGAGGCCATAGCAAAGGCTTTCTTGCTGTTTCAGTCAGCCTGTGTACTAGGGATTAGCGAGATTATGCCGAGGTAACTTCCATGACGTCTTGCATTTCAATTTTTTCAGTTTCGTGATCCCGGGGGCCGTAGAAGTTGGGTTTGTATGGCCTCAAAGGGGATTTTTGTCCTAGATTTCACGGGCGATATAGGCAAAGAGGCACCCCCCTTGTGCCTATTTTCGAGGTACAACCACGCGAAGGCATGTTGTTCCTTCCTTTTTGCGCACAAGGGCACGCGTGTGAACGAAACATGTGCACAAGGGTAGGGTTCTTTTAAAAACTTGGGTTTTTTGCTATCCCTTTTGATATTTCTCATCTCCAATGGTGGGTGCCTATTTCTTGGTAGGTTTGTGTGGAGAGAACGAGATTGGCTTGAGATTCGAACCACTCTAGCTATTGATGCTGGGGTGCATCATCAGTTGGCCGCATGGGGCCTCCTGAAATTTGCTGAAAATGAGTTCCTTTGGTCACATGATCAATTGTTACATTATATTATACAACATTGGTGCAGGAGGCGTAACTTGTTTGTCCTGAGGGGGATGAACTTGGTTATCCATCTAGAGATGGATATATAATTTGTGACTGGATTACTGCCTCAAGGCGAGGCACTGAAGTGTCCACTTCCTGCTAGACGAGTGAACCTGGATAGGCTCTGGAGGAGGCATTGCAGTGGCATGCCTCTTACTGAGGGGTGCATCAATATCACATCAGTGATAGATGTGGCCGATCAGTGTGCTCTGGCCATTATTGTGCGACTGGCGGGGTCATTTGAGCCTCATCAGGCATCGGGCCCACAGGTGGGAGTTTTGTGCCATTTGAGGAACGGATGTTTTTTCGATTTTTCCTGCTTCTACTTTGATGGTATGGTGTTGCAACTGAACAGGGTCCAACATGGATCCAAATAATTCTTGTATGCTATAATTTTGTGCAGCATTATGTATGAGAGGGTCGTGCTGCTGAGGCCCATTGTGGCAATGCCTGTTGGGGGGTCGAGGGAGCGATGCATGAGGAGGGGGGCTCTGGTGATGCCACGCGGTGGTGGTGGCATGGTGGTTCGTTACTAGAATGACACGATGGAGGCTTGGATTAAGTCCAATTTGTATATGTTTTTTCCATACCCGTGTGCAAGGATGGACTTTTAGGGTGATCCAGATATCAGTCTCCTATTTGGTTATGTTTGGGGGTCCTCCGGGTATGTGCTATATTTTTGTATTTGTTTAAGTTTTTATGTTCTTGAGTGTTTTTTTATTGGCATTGACATTCTTTTGGTTACTCGTGCAGATGTTGGTGAGGTGGGACGCCCAGTTGCCCGACCGGTACGTCACGATCCTCTAACACGACCGCCGAGTGGTCGGGGGATGAGGTGTCATAGGTGGACCGAGCGGGGGGTGCCGGTGGACCTGGCGGGGGATGGTTTTCGGACCTTTTAGTGAGGGCAGCGGCTCATTTCGTAGCGAGAGGTAGTGGCCAAGAGAGCTCATGCGGATGCGGCTAAGGTGCACATCGCAGTACTTAGGCCTCGGGTGGCGGCTCTAGAGGACTTCGGGGGTCGGGTGGACCATTTGACCCATGGGATGCTTGCCCGAGGTTTTATGGATCACTTCGAGGAGGCATGACTAGAGACAGTGATGGCCCGTGAGAGGGACTACTTGCCTACTCTACGATAGGTTGCTATCGCAGTGGCGATAATAGCTCTCGTGGTGGCACCGAGAGCGAGTGGTGGGCCTAGGTGCTCCTCTTGAGGGGGGCACCCCCGTAGAGTAGATTTTTACATAGGGAAAGCACTCGTTATGAGGATGCTTCCATTATTTTTTATGACCAATGTATTTTTGGGTTGGCCCATGGGACGGTGATACTATTTTTTGTACTCCAATACACATATTTTTGGTATATATATGAGAGATATTACGGCTCTACATGGTGTGCTATCTATTTCGGTTTATTCATTTTGTGTTATGTTGATTGATATATATGTTTTATTTTTTTTATGTATGGTGGTTTATTCATGATGCATTCCAATCTAGGATATTGTTAGCTATGTGATCAGTTTGTTTGGTTTTGATTCCTTGATACATGTGAGAATGTAATATAATCAAACTGTCTACTTAATCTTTTGGCACACAAATATTTTCTAAATAGGATTTCGTCTTCGATTTCAAATGTTTAGTTTAACTGTGATACCACTAATTGGGAATCTAGGTAGACATGCATATGGTGGATGCCCTAATGGAGGTCCTCGCACATAAGTCCGATAACAACATCATATTATGCCTCGATTGTTGGTTGCTGATCCGATGCACACATCATTTGAACATAGTGGTGATCAGTCGAGGGTAGTAGATGAGCTCGGTGGGATGTGGCTAAGTTTTGAGACCGTCGCGATGCTCCATCAATCAATCCGAAATAGGGTTTAAGTTGGTCATCCATAGTGATATTTTGAGTGCCTTTAGGTTTTTGGGTCAAAAAATATTTTGGTATTGGGATTTTGTGTACTCTAACTCTAGGGCCATAAGGGCTACATGGGCCCTTATGGGTAGAATTTCTTGAGGTAAAGGGATGTTGATGGGGTTAGTAAGGTAGGTCTTGTCCGGTTCCGTGAAGATGTATGCCCTCCTACAAGAGACAATGTTTGATGATATAGGGCCCTTTCCACAAGGTTTCAAACTTTCCCTGGTGCTAAGGCTTCTTTTGCAAAATCATAGCTAAGGACTAGCTCTCCCTCGGTAAAAGAGCGAGGGGTGATGTGGCGATCGAATGATGCTTTTACCCTTTTTTTTATGGGCCCTCATTGTGTTGCAGCAATTGTCGCCTATTTTCATCAACTAGCTCTAGTTGTACTAAGCATTGTTCTAGAGGTCGGGTGTCATCAAGGAGTTCGATGGGAGTATGCAAGCTTGGGATCTTGTGTAAATCTATGCAAAAGCATAAGGTACCTTTGTCTTTTGCGACAGGGAATAAGGTGGAATTCTCGTGATGAGGAGGTGGTTGAAATCCCTGTTTTGGGCATGTGATGACACAAGTCGTATGTGATGAATTGTGTCGCTGGAATGCAATGGGAGAATTATCTTAGTAATGGAGTCCTAGGGTGGGCCTAAGGTTGGCTTTCCCACTAGGATAGTCAATTTCCGGTAGGTGGATGTTCTTTTTTTATTACGGAGGTGCTTGAACGCTTGTAGCAGTAGGGCATTCCTCCCGGCACTTGATTATGACCGATGCAAATGGTGCAAGGTATCACAACGTTGACAGAGTAGATAGTGTGATATTCTATGCTACTCGATGTTCCGGATGTGGATGCTTCGAAAGGGTTGGTTGCGGACTAGGTCGTCTTCTCGCTCCCATTTTTTGCCTTATAGGTTGAGACTTGCCTCCCATTTTGGTGGGTGGTTGACTTAATGTCGCTCTAGCTTCTCTCGACTTGGGGAGATGTGTGAACTTAAATGTATGATGAAAGTGTGAGAAAATTCGGTAGTAAGTGTGTGTGACCTTCTCTTGATTAGAGAGAAATTTTTTTGAGGAAGAGGTGAGACTATTTGCAAGGGGGTTTGAGTTCTCTGCGTCGATTGATTCGGTGATCGTTTCGATCACAAAGGCCGCATGTTATCCTAGGCTTGGTCTAGGGTATACATGATTGGTGCGTGGCCTTATCACACTTGACACACCACTGCGATGGCGGGGACGTTGAGACGACGACATATATTTTATGCCATTCTTGGAGATCGCTCGTCCTCTTTTCTACGGCATTAATCATGTCTATAATGGAACGGATCCGTGAGACATATGTATAATGTCTGTCATAATGATTACCCTAAAATATCGGGCAAAAATATCCGTGATATGGGGGGTCCCATCATGCTTGGTCTCGAGGCCGGGTGGGGTACCAACATACCAATGTCTGCTAAGTCAGGGCAATGGACTACTATATGGTTTCGTCCGCTTGCATAATGTGCATGCGAGTGGGGTTTCGTGAAGTGCCTATAGGGGTAACTATGGTGTAAAATTTTGTAGATGTTTTATGCTTGGAGAAACTTTACTTCTTTCGTAGCAATCATACAAATAGTTAAGTAAAAATGCGGATAGAACATATAAGCGAGATCTTACGGAAGACAAATCGAGAAATAGGGAAAAATGTGGTGGTGCGTTACGGCGGTCAACGGGATGCTTCAACCGACAAAGTCTTCCTTGGTTAGCCAACCCCTGAATGTGTCACAACGGTCCCTCCAATCAGCAAACGAGTCAATCCAAGTCAACGCTGTCTCGAAAAAAGTCAACGCAGGGGCAGCAAGCTAAAAGTCAACGCGAGCAATGATTGGTCAACCCTTTGACCTCGATTTACTGTGCCAAATAGTACGGCCTTCCAAAAATCGAACTTCCCACAAGTTTTCAGCCCAATTGGACAATGCGTTGACCAAAGTCAATGCTGGTCAAACTTTCTGCAAAACCCTAATCGCAGAAAATCATCCTTCAACTCGAACTGTACTATTTTGTCCTTCTTCTCCTTCACACGTGTGGCTGAACTCGTCCTCCAAGGAGCTCATACTAAATCGGATGAGAGAAGATGTTGTGAGATGTGTTGTGATGAAATGCTCTCCAACTTTGCTCGTATTTATATCCATCATTGGGGTGTGTGACACATCTACGCTGGGGGCGTGCAACCTTAAGGCCGACCTGCACATATAATTTATTATGAATGATAAATTCAAAATAAATGTTACTCGCTCATCGGATTAAGACATATTATATATGGATTTTACACCTCTCACGAAGGAGGATTCCAACAAAAAATAATAGCCTCTTAATCGAGCATCATAACATGGAGTTTGGACCTAGTTGTCCAAATTTAACACTCCCTCTCAACTAGGGAGAACTCCATCCATCGGTGCAATCAAACATCGTGCGTCATCCCGCCGTAACATGCTTTGTCTGGCCTCTTTATTTCGGAACAGAAGTGGGTCGATCACAAGGACATCATCCCCCGACCGACATAATCGGTCCGGAGGTTCAAAACCTCTATCAAACTCATGAAGAGTATCCAACCAACCCAAGGTTGGTTCATCCGACCCGAAGTCGAGCGGAGGTCCCGACCTCACTAAACTTGATCCCCGAGATCAAGTGGTTGGACCGTGCCATCCTAGATAGAGAGTACGACAATATACGATGCATCCATCGGTCTTTGCTAATAGTCTCTAGCTTTTCCCACCTCATTGGCCAAATGAGAGGTACTTCCCATGAGCCCCGAACTCAATGGGTAGGATGCATACGGGGCATAGATAAATGAGTGGCTAACTAGCTCAACAATCACAAGGGTGGGGCGAAGCATTATAGGTGCTTATAGCTCCGAGAAGCTATCCCCTAAAGCCCCCCGAGCTCCCGCAGCTCATTGTCCAACAGGAACCCACATCATAGGGTCTTTCCACGACACCAAGATTCTCACGGAAGGTTAGGAACTTGACCTTCCCCGGGGGGCTTAGTGAGAATATCCGCGACACTGCTCATCGGTTCCTATATGATCGAGTCTTACGGTGCCTCGATGTACCATATCCCGGATAAAGTGGTACACGATATCAATATGCTTGGATCGGTCGTGGAACACAGGATTCTCGATCATACGAATCCCACTCGATTATCACGGAGTATCACGGTGGTATCTAGCACATGTCCAAACATCTCACTAAAGAGCTTCCGCAACCAAAGCCGATTCACAACGAGGCCATACTAGCAACAATGTATTCGGCCTCCGCGGTGCTCAAAAGCCACCGACTTACGCTTCTCGCTCATCCGTGAGATCGAAGTAGAACCAAGATTGAAGCGACATCCCGATGTGCTCTTACGATCCACCACACTTCGCCGACCCAATCGGCATCGGTATATCCATGGAGTATCACACTCCCGGCAGTGTATCTCGACCCATGGTTTATCGTGCCCCCGAAGATATCTCGAGAAGATTCTTGGCACCAACCCAGTGAAAGTGATGAGGCTCAACCATCCGTTGACTCAAAGTGTTCACCGCAAAAACATATATCCGGTCAAGTTTTCACTAAGAACATCAAAGCTCCTATGAGTTGACGATACTCGGTAGGGATTGGCCAAGATAGGCCTAGCGACGGCTGCCACTCAACTTCTTAAAGTTGAGTTCCATCGGTGTCGACACGGACTTACGATCCACCATACCAAATCTTTCCAGAAAGCTTCACAATGTATTTTCCTTGAGAAAGGAAAAATCTCTCCGTGTCTCTCGCGAGACCTCCGAGCCCTAGGAAGTAGTGCATCGGTCCTAGGTACTTCATCTCGAACTCAGCAGCGAGCTCCCTCTTACATTGATGAATGAGATGGTCAGCACCCCTGTCGAGAAGAGGTCGTCCACATACGGCACTAGAATGAGAGACTTCTCCCCTGCACAACCTTGAAGTAAAGGTTCGGATCATCGTTACTTCGAGTGAAGCCCGGCTTCATCAAGTAACTATCCATCCTCTCATACCAAGCTGCGGGTGCTTGCTTTAACCCATAGAGGGCTTTCTTCAACCTGCAGACATGAGTGTCTCGATCCCCGAACTTCAAATCCCAAAGGTTGTTCCACATACACCTCTTCCTTTATCGCACCATGCGGAAAAGCGGTCTTGACATCCATCCGATGAAGACTCCATCCTTGCGTAGCGACAAGGGCTATGATTGATCGAATGGTGGTGTATCGTGCCACGAGTGCAAATATGTCATCATAGTCAATTCCTTCCTTTTGAGAGAAGCCACGGGCAACAAACCTTGCCTTAAACTTTTCAACACTCCCATCGGATCCATGTTTGATCTTGTAGAGCCATTTTCGCGGTGACAACGCATTTGTCCTTCGGTCTCGGGACCACATCCCGGACATCATTCTTCATTATGGACTCATACTCTTCGTGCATAGCATCCTTCCGGACTTGATGCTTTACGGCTTCCTCAAAAGATCCGGAGTTCGGATTGTACAATAGTACTCATGGCGGCTAGATACCCTTGGTATCTACACAACCTCTTGCTTTCCCGGGAATGTACCCCTTGGGGCGAGCATGGCCCCTCGAGCATCTTCGAGGGTATCCCCGAGCCATGATGGTCTCTTTCCCGGTGAAGGAGATGGATCAATAGGGTCCATTGGTCCTTCTATATCGGGCATAGTCTCATCCCTGTGGTTCTTCCGATTTCCAGACCTTTCTTCATGATTTTCTCCGGATCTAGGAAGATCTACTACTTTCTTCGGGGAAGCATCTTCGTCAAAAGTGACATCATGGCTTATCTCTACTTCCCTTTGACCGGGTACATAGACTCTATATGCCATAGAAGTCTCACCGTAGCCCACAAACATTCCTTTCTTCCCGAGTAGAATCCAGACTTACTTCTCTTTTCTTTCGGCACATGGAAATAGAGAGGACATCCAAAAAATTCTAAAATGTGAGACATCGGGTTTCTTACCGGAGAAAACCTCTTCGGGAGTTTTGGAGTCCGAGAGCGGAATGAGGGCATCGGTTTTGAATGTACACAGTAGTATTTGCAGCTTCTCCCCACGTAAACTTCGGTAGACCCCGGTCACATAGCATGGCACGGGTAGCTTCCACAATAGTCCTATTCTTGCATTCAGCAACACCATTCTCGCTCGGGAGTATATGCGGTGGTAGTCTCCCTCTTAATGCCGGCTTCTCTGCAAAAGTCTTTGAACTCATTTGACTCATATTCGGTGCCATTGTCGGTCCTCAAAATCTTGATCTTCTTTCCGGTCATATTTTCCACCAAGGCTTTGAAGGTACGTAACCACATGAAAGCCTCATCCTTCTTCTTCAAGAAGTATATCGAGGTTTTGCGAGAGAAGTCATCAGTAAATGTCATGTAGTAAGAACATCCACCCGGGGATGTCACGGGCAACATACCGGATAGATCGGAATGGACTAGTTGCAATATATCGGATGTCTTTGTGACACTTGAGGGGAAAGGTCCCCTTGTATGTTTTCCTTCGAACATGACCCCTTACATACACCTTCATGATTATTTCCAAAATCAGGGCATCCCCTGTCACCACCTTCCTTGCTTCGGGAAGGGCCTTGTAATGAAGGTGTCCAAATCTTCGCTGCCATAGTTCGGTTTGACGGATAGTATCACAAGTCATAGCTCTCAACGGACTCCCTCCGACCCGGTAGAGTGTACCAACGCTAAAACCAATTGAGATAGCTTCCTTGAAGCTCTCCTTCCACATGAGCACCTTTCCATCGAGAGAAAGTTACATTGAATCCTTTGTCTTCCATGGCGGATACGGACACAAGGTTCTTCTTCAATTTAGGTACATAGAGTACATCTTCCAAACGTAGGACTTGTCCTTGAGACAAGTGGAGGGTCACGATCCTCCGTCCCTTTCACGGGATATGTGGCATTATCCCCAAGGATAATTTCTAGATTAGTATCCCTTTCAACCATGTCGAAAGTGCGTCCTTGAATCCGGTGATGTGTCTTGAGGCACCACTATCGATTAGCCGTACATCCATAGTGTCGGGCGGAGATGCAGCTGAGAGAGCGGATACAAGAATATACTCATTTCTTTTATCAACAACATTAGACTCCTCATACCTGGTATTTCTAGACCTTTTAGAAGGTTGATTGTTTCCACCAAAGTGAGCCTTCCTCTTCCCTTTGGATTTGTCATTTCTTCGATTCCCATTCCTTCGGTTGTTGTTGTTGTCATCGATATCGAGAGAATCCTTCTTGAAGGGGCATTCTCTAGCATAGTGACCGAGGCCTATGGTAGGTGAAACATTTACCCTTCTTCTCTTCGAGTCCTCGTTCTTCCTTTGTCCTTAGAACCACCGAGTTCTTCTTCCGGAATGTGCACCATAGGCGAAACTTTCTGTCATTTTCGAATTCCTTCATCCTTGTTTCTTCTTGCATACATCTAGACAGAAGCTCATCAAAGTTAGAAATGGTATTATTGTTGAGAATGGTAGTTGTGAATACTTTGCCATTCATATGGGAGTCCTCCAAGTGCGGTGAGAACCATCTCACGATCGGCTATTGTCTCCCCAATAGCCGCAGATTGTTCCTTGTTTCGTGCAATTTCGGAAAGAAGGTTTGAATAGATTCATCCCGACCCTTCTTCATATTCTTCAACTTGTTCTTGAGGAATAGCACTTGGTTCACATTGTTTACCTTGAACATAAGAATCAATTTGTCATACATCTCCTTGGATGTGCCTAGTTCGAGATACATAGGCAACGAGACTCTTATGTATGGATTCCCCGATCAACAACTTTGCTCCGATTTCTCCCTTCTTATACTTGTTTCTAACAGAGACGGTAGCATTGGATGGAGGTTCTTGAATCTTACCCGTCACATGATCCAAGAGATCGTGATCTTCCAATTTAAGATCTAATATCATCTTCCGGGCATGGAAGTCATCCCTTCCGATCGACTTGTCATTCTCCTTGAATTCAAGACTAGTGGAACCCATTTCTTCCGGTGGTGATTGCTAAAGATAGAGTTTGTATTCACCTCGGCTCTTATACCATGTAAAATTTTGTAGATGTTCTATGCTTGGAGCAACTTTACTTCTTTCGCAGCAATCATACAAATAGTTAAGTAAAATGCGGATAGAACATATAAGCGAGATCTTACGGAAGACAAATCAAAAACGGGAAAAAATGTGGTGGTGCGTTGCGGCGGTCAACAGGATGCTTAAACCAACGATAGTCTTCCTTGGTCGGCCCAACCCGAATGTGTCACAACGAGTCCTCCAATCAGCAAACGAGTCAATCCAAGTCAACTCCAAAAAAAGTCAACGCTGTCTCGAAAAAGTCAACGCGAGGCGGCAAGCTAAAAAGTCAACGCAGCAGCAGATTAGTCAACCCTTTGACCTCGATTTCTGTGCCAAATAGTACGGCCTTCCAAAATCGAACTTCCCACAAGTTTTCAGCCCAATTGGACCATGCGTTGACCAAAGTCAACGCTGGTCAAACTTTCTGCAAAACCCTAACTACGAGAAAAATCGTCCTTCAACTCGGCCCGTATTGTTTTGTCCTTCTTCTCCTTCACACGTGTGGGCTGAACTCGTCCTCCAAGGAGCTCGTACTAAATCGGATGAGAGAAGATGTTGTGAGATGTGTTGTGATGAAATGCTCTCCAACTTTGCCTCGTATTTATATCCATCATTGGGGTGTGTGACACATCTGCTGGGGGCATGCAACCTTAAGGCCAACTCTGAACATATAATTTATTATGAATGATAAATTCAAAATAAATGTTCTCGCTCATCGGATTAAGACATATTATATATGGATTTTACACCTCTCCGAAAGAGGATTCCAACAAAAATAATAGCCTCTTAATTTGAGCATCATAACATGGAGTTTGGACCTAGTTGTCCAAATTTAACATATGGGTTCCCTACTAGGCCGTTCTTTGGGTCGACAAAAACATGATAGAGTCGCTCATTTCCTCTTCTTGGGTCATTGAGTTGCCGATGGATTCGACATCCATAACGTCTTCTTGGGAAAGACAAACTATGGGCTGAGCGGAGGCTAGCAAGGGCTAGCCGTAAGTGAGGTATGTAGCGACAATCCTCCAATAGGTGATTGTCGGCACATAATGGGCATGTGAATTGGGCTACCCGTAGCCCCACGTAGTAAAATCTTTCAATTGGATACCATCTCGTGAATGAGTTCGACACCGCACACTCTTCGAGGTAGTGGCCACGTTCATTACATAGCATGCAACGTATAATAGGGCATTACTAGGGGGGCGGTTGTAATGAATAAAATAATGTAAATAGTGATTAATTAGTTAATTAGTAATTAGGTTGAAAGGCCATGTCCGATAAGACATGACCTTTCGTGAAGAGGCACCTACGTGGGTATATAAGCGAGCCTCATTTGTAACATTCAAGCAATTCATTTTTCATCATACTTTCTAATATAATATTTGTATCCTCATGGATATTCGGATATTTCTAGTCTTCCGGAATATTTAGCTCGAGAAGGAACTTTGTTCGCTTCATTTGGTATCGGAGTTGTTCGATCGTCCGGCTACTCATCACTGCACGGGGCCATGCTCTCCCGATCCTCGGTCCTTGACCGAAAATTCATCAACCTTGTTGTCGTTGAAGCGTTTTTGCTACACATTTGGAGTTTCTCCATTTTTTGCCGAGTAGGGCCTTTGGCCATAAGAGAAGAAATATTAAAAAGGAAGAAGAGAAAAGTCAATATATATTAAAAAAAAAGAAGGAAAAGGGATATACATATATAAAAAAAGGGGTATTAAAAAAAAAGAGAAGTCAATATATATTAAAAAAAAGAAGGAAAAGGGATATACATATATAAAAAAAGGGGTATTACGAAGAGAAGTCAATATATATTAAAAAAAAATTACAAATAAAAAAAAATCAAGAGGGCTGCCCAAAAGCTGCGGCCCGACCGGCCACAACACCACGCGGACCACATAGCAACAACGCTCTGCCATATTCCGACAAACTTTTAGACGGTAGCGTTGTGATTATCGTCACAAGACCACCGATCCGGCCACTACGTTGCACCCGTCAACGCATCCCACACTACCATCCGTGCATTTTCGGCCCATCTCGACCCCCCTATTGCCATCGAGCCGGTCCTCTCTGTCGTTGCCCAACTCGTTGTGCATTCTACAATCGCAAGCCATCGTACTAACCATCGCTTCCCATCGCCGTTGTCCGTAGCTACCCACGCCTGGACCCTCACACCGTGCATCGTTATTCCGCCCTTCATCCACACAATAAATAAAAAAAACATACACAAATTTAAAATTTCGACACCATTTTTTTATCATTTGAAAATAAGGAACCATTTGATAAATATCTTTGCAAGTAAATTATTGAAATTTATTAACCATCCGTGAACTCCGAAGAGGCATAAGGCTCGAGTTAAAAAATCACGACTTTTTCTTAATATTGATTTACCCTTATTGAAACCCTTATACAAAGGAATTAAAAAGTAAATCAAAATAATAATAAATTAAAATATATAAAATATACTTTGGAAAGGGGCCACTTATCTATTTATTAGTCCAAAAAAAAGAGTGTTATTGAAAAAGTGTCTTTCATAAGTGATAGAAAAATTGAAGTCTCAATACAAGGTTATAAGGGGCCACTTCATTTTATTCCTAATTCTATAAAGAAAAAATATATTAATATAAAAAATCCGTGTGTAGAGAAAGGAAACGTGAAGTATTGAAGTCTTATTATAGACATTCTAATTAGAATTGGTGGAAATATATGTATTAAAAATGTGAAGAAAGTAAAGAAAGTAAAGACTACTCTCTTTTGAGAAAAAAAAACAAAAAAATCAAAATATTTTTTTTTGCTAGTTTAGACTAATCCTATTTTTTTCCCACTTTTTTCTCCTCCCAAGCCACCCACGGGTTTCGAACCGGTGACCTTACGGAACGGAGTGCCTTAACGAGTGCACCCCATCACCGACTCGTTCTACACCACGTGGGCCAAAAAAATCAAAATATTATTGCAAGGTTATTTAGAAAAAAGAAATATTTTATAATAAATAAAAAAAACTTTTAAAAGGAAAAGAAGCTTTAGAAAAAAAAACTATTAAAGTAAAAGTAGAAGAAAAAAAAGGGTATTTTGAAGTTATTAAAGATTTATAATCAAGGAAGTTTATAAGTTAAAAAAGATTGAATTTGAAGAATATTTATCTCAACAAGCAAAATGACATCTAATACAAAAATGAAGTCGGGACGATTTTTAGAATTAGAAACGCTACCTATCGACCCTAAAGCGCTACTTAAAATTAAAGGAAGTATCACGAGAAAAAGATGTCATTATTGCTATATCACCCAGTCGAAGAGAAAAAATTATATAAACCCTAAAATTGCCAACCGAGTTGGTGATTCTCGAGTCAAATATAATCGAAAAATTAGACGTTTTTGACAAGAAAAAAATACGACATAAAAAAATCTACAACTAAACATTGGGGATTATACTTTTATCTCTCAATTTACCATGAAAACCTTAGTTTTGGATAATAGTGATATTGTGTTGGGTTCACCATGGATGGAAACCTTAGGTTCGGTTATCCTAAATACGAAAAAAGAAATTTTTGACATTCACCTACAAAAAGAAGAAGATAACGCTACAAGACGTTAACTTGAAGCCAAATTCCGTGACGCTTGAAGACGTACAAGAAATTTCACAGGTAATTTCTCAAGAAGGTAAAAAGGTGATACAAAATATGCAAAAGGAAATCGACAAAATCACCACTAATAAGAATGAAGAAGTTTCTCGCCTCAAGGACCACAACGACAAATTACTAACGCAAATTAAGAAGTTGAAGAAAGACAAGAAGTCATTAGAAAACAAGGTGCAACAACTTGTCGAAAATAAAGCGTCGAATGTAGAAATCCGAGTTGAAGAGAAGGAAAGCTGGTACTAATACAAGTAAATGTCATAACTCAAGAAGAAGACAAGCAAGTTGCAAAAGATGCAAACTTAGATGTTGTAGTTCCGGCGATGAACATTTCAAGCGAAAGTTATGTAACCGACTCAATAACATCATCGCCAAAAGAAAATCTAAACATCACCACACAACTAAGAATGGAAAGTCAAACCAAAAAAAGTTCCCTATCGACATCCAAATCACGGGAGCGGACAACTCGATCAAGCTATGTCTTCGAACATAAACAAGTTGATATTCGAAGAATACTAATATCGGTGCAATCCGCTCAAGTGATCATTCAGACACAAGCTTCAAATCGCCGCGAGATTCCACGGAAAATTGATTTAGGATGGTCCGATCCATTCTCAGTGCGACAATTTTGTTTGTCACTTAGAGGATCATATCAACTTGTGTCGACAAGGATGACCGCCCCGAGACAAGAAGATGTTCCTAACGAGAAAAAATAAATTGAGGCCTTTCATCAACAAGCTTTGAGGACAAAGCTTTTTAATGCAATGTAATGAATAAAATAATGTAAATAGTGATTAATTAGTTAATTAGTAATTAGGTAGAAAGGCCATGTCCGATAAGACATGATCTTTCGTGAAGAGGCACCTGCGTGGGTATATAGCGGGTGCCTCATTTGTAACATTCAAGCAATTCATTTTTCATCATACTTTCTAATATAATATTTGTATCCTCATGGATATTCGGATATTTCTAGTCTTCGGAATATTTAGCTCAAGAAGGAACTTTGTTCGCTCAGTGATCCCGTGTATCGATGCTCCTCTTGTAAGTATAGGATGGTACGCGGCTTGTCATTGATAGAATAGATGGAGGGATCCTCTTGATAGGATCGCTCGATCGCATGTAAGGCATCCCTATACCATGGTATTTCTAGACATTGATGGGTGTAATGGCCATATGTGTCACGAAAGGGCGCATGCGTGATTGTTACACATCGGTTTGCTTGTACTTTTGGTGGCAAGTTCCTTTTTTATGGGAATGAAGTTTTGAGGTGCCTTCCTTGCAGCCCGAGGAGTGGTTTTAATTCATCCAACTCCCGACATATGTGGGTAGGGTGTCCTATGATGTCACATATAGTGCGGGTTGATGATTCCCTCCGCATGGTGGGGGGTCATCACTCTCTTTCCTTTCTTCGCGATTTTATTTATTCATGGTCGCGAGCTTCGCGATGGGAATTTCCCTTGCGGGGGGTAGTTTCAACTACTACCTGTGTATGTTGGGGCTACTCAAGATTGGGGGGGGCTTTAACCCAAATGCGATAACGCGATAATCTTCGCCGATTAGGTCTCCATGTCCCGGACTAAGTCCTCATGTTGATGATATGAAACATAGGTTTTGGAGAGGATCTACAATTGTTGGAAGATGTTTGAGTTGGTTGTACACGTGATGGAGGACATGTTACATGTTCCGGAGCTACATACTCATAATGAAGTTATTGTGGGGAAAGTTTTGTGGGCCAAATGTTAGTATGGGTGTTGGTTGGCATCCAATTCAACTTATTTTGACTTATAATGATGATGGTGATGTGGTAGTGATTTGGTAGAGTGTTTGCAAAGGTGAAAGTGGCTTCCAAAGGTCTTGTGGAGGCCTCTCGAAGCTCTATAAGATGTTTTAGCACAATGTGAGGTCATTTGATTGGTTTTGTTGCATCCCATGCCTCATCCGCATGGATTTAATCTTGTGCATGTGGTTGGAGACTCCAACATTTGCGAAGAAGGCCTATCCATGTAGTTGCAGCTAAGATCTAGGAGTCTTATGCATGCGGATGATAGTTTTAGCTATAATTGCTCCGGATTCCTCGCTTATATCACCTAATTTTGGTATTGTGGTGATGTTCTTGATCACAATTTTTTTAGTATATGGTCGAAAATGATAAGGGAAATTCTAAAAAGTAAGTTACAATTGAGAATATACATCATTGTGTGGAGAGAGTGGCTTGATCGAGTCAACGAATTTTTTTTAGGGCTCCATAACCTATAGCTTTTACTCGAGTTAACCATTTTAGAAAATGATAAATAGAGGAAGGTTTTGATTCTATTTGGTTGGTATTATTGAGAGTATGAAAGCATGCCATTGAGAGGGAATTGAGGATGACAGGAGTTTGCAATATTTAATCACATATTTTTGTAGAGTTCTATCATAGTGTTGTATGCAGAAATAAAATATAAAACCGAGGAGAAAAATCGAATCTTATGTGTTGCAAGTGGTCGTGTTTAGAGAGGAAAATAATTGGTAGTTTTGTAGTGCGTTAGAGTGGAAATATTGTTGTGAGTAGAAGAGAATATGTAACACCCTCTAGGAGTACTTTTTTTTATTCAAATTTTGTGTTCCAAAATGATGGTGTTGTTGGGTTGCTCATGTTGGGGAGATTGAGAACCCAATATGGAATATTGTGAAATGTAGTTCTTATGGAGGAAAGTGAAGGCATGGAGGCATGAGAGTAGGCAATGATTGAGAGGATTTAGTAGAATGAGCATATTTTTCCATCCAATAAGATTTGGATAATCCAATGCTCCTTTGGAGAGGATCATTATCTGTGGTGGTTTCCACTCGATATATTTCAATAGATTTGTGTGAGAAACATATTTACAAAATTGATAGGTTCCACCATATTGTAATACAACTAATCTTCTAGATTATGGGTGTAAGATAATCCATGTCCAATTTGTTTAACTCATTAATAAAAAAGAATTGAAAATAGCAACAACAATAGGGTGGTTTTCTCTCGAAAGGGATTCCACCATAAATACTTGTGTCTTCATATGTGCATGCTTATGTTGATGTTATTCATGATTATTGTGTTTATTATTGCTTATTTTATATTTTTTATGAGCTAACATTGTGGATGTGTATGGGAAATTGATAATTTGAATAACAATTATAGAATTGATATAAAGGCCATTAGTACTCATCCATCCCCCCCCTCCACTTAGTAGTGATCTAGTTTGCAATAGTTTCAACATTCTTATTGCAATGTTCGGGCTCCTAGATGGATTAATAAGGAGAAGATTCATAAGAGGATACTACAAGGTTATTCCTAGATTGGAAGGGATGAAGTGATCCAACTAAGGAACAAATTTGTCCTAAAATGATTAGTCTAGCTATAGCAAACATTCAATCATATTGAAATGACTACCAAACTATTTGTCCAACTAGTAGAACAAAATTTCTAAGAAGATAATTCTGCATAGAAGAGAACACATAAAAGATAAAACTTGTGAAATTTTTTCAATTTTCATGCAAAAAGAGGTATGTTGATTGGTTCAAGAAATTTAAGGATGTTTTTTTTCATGGATATATGAATATTTAAAAAGCTTATGACGCTTCCATTATTCAACATAGAGTACCATTGAAAAAACAATGCTAAACCCCTTGTCCAAAAATTAGTTAGATTGAATCTATTTCTCATGCTAACCATAAAAAAAAATGATTATAAAGCTACGAGGCACAAAGATTATAGTATCACTTAGATACTCTAGATGGGTTGCCAGACCTAGTGTTGGTGATAAAGAAGAATGGTGATAGAAATATTTTAGGAATTTAAATAAATGTTCGCTAGAGGATAATTATCCCTGTTCACAAGATGGAATATTTGTTACAAAAAAGCAAAAGGACCATCTAGAATATGTATTACTGATAGATTTTTAGGTTATAATGAGATATTAATGCAACTAATAAAACAAATAAGACAATGTTCACAACACCATGGGGCATGACAATATGCTTTTTGGACTAAGGAATGTGGGAGCCAGTTTTGTAAGAGGTATGCATATTTCCTTTGTTAGCTATAGATATAGGTTCATAATAATTATGAAGATGCTATAGGAAGATACATGAGATATTAGCCTAATGTAGAAGAGAATTTATTAAATGATAGAAGTTCGGAAGAAAAAAGGTATAGGCCTTAAGTAAAATAGAAGCACACTAGTAAAAGATGAAATCTAGTTTTGATAATAGGGTGATAGGATGTGACTTAGAAATTTGGGATTTGTACCAAAATGGGACTCAACTTGAGCCAATAAAGAAAAGAACTAAAAGTTTGAGAAATCTTTGGATTTTCTCATTTAGAATACAATAGGTTCTGGATTATTTTTTATTCAAGAGGACCCTCTAGGAGTATTCTTTTTATTCAAATTTTGTGTTCCAAAATGATGGTGTTGTTGGGTTGCTCATGTTGGGGAGATTGAGAACCCAATATGGAATATTGTGAAATGTAGCTCTTATGGAGGAAGTGAAGGCATGGAAGCATGAGAGTAGGCAATGATTCGAGAGGATTTAGTAGAATGAGCATATTTTGTCCATCTAATAAGATTTGGATAATCCAATGTTCCTTTGGAGAGGATCATTAACCGTGGTGGTTTCCACTCGATATATTTCAATAGATTTGTGTGAGAAACATATTTCCAAATTGATAGGTTCCACCATATTGTAATACAACTAATCTTCTAGATTATGGGTGTAAGATAATCCATGTCCAATTTGTTTAACTCGATTAATAAAAAAGAATTGAAAATAGCAACAACAATAGGGTGGTTTTCTCTCGAAAGGGATTCCACCATAAATACTTGTGTCTTCATATGTGCATGCTTATGTTGATGTTATTCATGATTATTGTGTTTATTATTACTTATTTTATATTTTTATGAGCTAACATTGTGGATGTGTATGGGAAATTGATAATTTGAATAACGGTTATAGAATTGATATAAAGGCCATTAGTACTCATCCATCCCCCCTCCACTTAGTAGTGATCTAGTTTGCAATAGTTTCAACATTCTTATTGCAATGTTCGGGCTCCTAGATGGATTAATAAGGAGAAGATTCATAAGAGGGATACTACAAGGTTATTCCTAGATTGGAAGTGATGAAGTGATCCAACTAAGGAACAAATTTGTCCTAAAATGATTAGTCTAGCTATAACAAACATTCAATCATATTGACATGACTACCAAACTATTTTTTCCAACTAGTAGAACAAAATGTCTAAGAAGATAATCCCTCATAGAAGAGAACACATAAAAGATAAAACTTGTGAAGTTTTTCAATTTGCATGCAAAAAAGAGGTATGTTGATTGGTTCAAGCAATTTAAGGATGTTTTTTGCATGGATATATGAATATTTAAAAAGCTTATGACGCTTCCATTATTGAACATAGAGTACCATTGAAAAAAAAATGCTAACCCTTTTGTGCAAAAAATTAGTTAGATTGAATCTATTTCTCATGCTAAGCATAAAAAAATTTGATTATAAACCTACTAGGCACAAAGATTATAGTATCACTTAGATACTCTAGATGGGTGGCCAGCCTAGTGTTGGTGATAAAGAAGAATGGTGACAGAAAAGATTTTAGGAATTTAAATAAATGTTCACTAGAAGATAATTATCCTCTTCTCAAGATGGACCATTTGTTACAAAAAGCTAAAAGGACCATCTAGAATATGAATTACTGATAGATTTTTAGGTTATAATGAGATATTAATGCAACTAATAAAAAAAAATAAGACAATGTTCACAACACCATGGGGCATGACAATATGCTTTTTGGACTAAGGAATGTGGGAGCCACTTTTGTAAGAGGTATGCATATTTCCCTTTGTTAGCTAAAGCATATAGGTTCATAATGATTATTGTGTTTTGAACATGAGATGATGAATATTTCGCATATTTCCTTTGTCAACGAAAGATATAGGTTCATAATAATTATTGTGTTTTGAAGATAAGATGATGAATATTTCGAACATGTGAGGAAAACTTTCCTAAAATGAAAAAAAAAGTGCAAGATGCTATAGGAAGATGCATGAGATATCAGCCTAATGTAGAAGAGAATTTATTAAATGATAGAAGTTCGAAGAAAAAGGAATAGGCCTTAAGTAAAATAGAAGCACACTAGGTAAAGATGAAATCTAGTTTTGATAATAGGGTGATAGGATGTGACTTACAAATTAGGGATTTGTACCGAAATGGGACTCAACTTGAGCCAATAAAGAAAAAGAACTAAAAGTTTGAGAAATCTTTGGATTTTGCTAATTTAGAATACAAGAGGTTCTGGATAAAAAATACTTACCATCCGCAAACCCTCAATTGAGATTTCGTGGAGAACCGTGTCAATGAAAAGTTAAGTTTTTGATGAAGTTCTTCACCTCAATGGTGTATTTCCATTGTTTTCGTCTTTCATGGGAAAGCATCGATGATGCATGGCACACCATAGTTCACGAGGCACAACACTGAAACACAACAACGCAGGGCCTACCACGACATAGGTGCCCTGAGTGAGTGATAGTAGAACCTACGCAGTAAACATATTTCCAAATTGATAGGTTTCGGCATATTGTAATGGAAGCAGTCTTCTAGGTTATGGGTGTAAGAAAATCCATGTCCAATTTGTTCAAACAGATTAATAAAAAATAATTTAACAATGATTCTCTCGGGATTTTACGTAAATACTTGTGTCTTCATATGTACATCATTATCTTGATGTTATTTTTTTTATTATTGTGTTTATTATTCTTATTTTATAATTTAATGAGCTAACATCCACATTGTGGATGTGTATGGGAAAATTGATAATTTGAAAAATAGTTATAGAATTGATATAAATTCCATCACTACTAGTCCATCCCTCTCCTCTTAGTAGTGTTCTAGTTTCCAATAGTTACAACATTCTTATTGCAATATTCCCCTCATGAGCCCATTAGAAGGATTAAAAAGGAAAATATTCGTAAGAAGATACTACCAAATTCTTCATATATTGGAAGTCATGAATTGATCCAACTAACGAACAAATTTGTCCTAAAAGGATTTGTCTAGCCATAATAGACATTCAAGCATAATGACATGACTATCAAACTAGTTTTCTAACTAGTAGAAGAAAATGTAGAAGAACATAATAAAGCCATAGAAGAGAACACATAAAAGATGAAAACTTGTGAAATAATTTTCAATTTGCATGAAAAAAATAGGTATGTTGATTTGTTCAAACAATTTAAGGATGTTTTTTTGAATGGATATATGAAGATTTAAAAGCTTATGACACTTCCATTATCAACCCTATGCGAAGGCGCACTTTGTTCCTTCCTTTTTTGCCTGCAAGGGTAGGGTTCTTTTAAAAACTTGGGATTTTTTTTGCTATCCCTTTTGATATTTCTCCTCTGTATCGATGGGTGCCCTATTGCTTGGCAGGGTTGGTGTGGAGAGAACGAGATTGACCCGAGATCCAAACCACTCGGCTATTGATGTTGGGTTGCGTCGTCGGTTGGCCGCATGGGGACTCCTAAAATTTGCTGAAAAACGAGTTCCTTTGGTCATAGGACTAATTTTTACGTTATATCATACAACATTGGCACAGGGAGGCACAAAATATTTTTCCCTGAAGGGGGACGTACTTGGTTATCCATCCAGAGATGGATATATACTTTGTGACCAGATTACTACCTCAGGGGCGAGGCACTGAAGTATCCACTTCTTGTTGGACGAGTGAACCCGGACGAGGTTCTAGAGGAGGCATTGAAGTGGTGTGCCTCTTACTCGAGCGGGTGCATCAATATCGCATGAGTGATAGATGTGGCCGAGCGGTGTGCTTTGGCCATTATTGTGCGACCGGTGGGGGTTGTTTTGCGCCTCATTGGGCATTGGGCCCACAGGGTGGGAGTTTTGTGCCATTTGAGGAACGGGCATTTTTTTTCGATTTTTCCCGCTTCGCTTTGATGGTATGGTGTGGCAAATTGAACAGGGGTCCAACGTGGATCCAAATCATTTTTCGTACGCTAGCATTTTTCTGCAACACTATGTACGAGAGGGTCGTGTTGCTGACGCCCTGTTGTGGCGAGTGCCTATTGGGGGGGGTCAAGGGAGCGACGCATGAGGAGGTGGGCTCCGTGATGCCACGTGGCGGTGGTGGTATGGTGGGTTGTTACTGGAGTGACATGATGGATGCCTATTTTCAAGCCAATCCATAGATTTTTTTTCCATACTCGTACGTAGGGGATGGACTTTCAAGGTGATCGAGATATCGGTCTCCCTTTTGGTTATGTTTGGGGTCCTACAAATATGTGCTATATTTCTGCATTTTTTTAACTTTTTTATGTACTTGAGTGTTTTTTTATTGACACCGACATTATTTTGGTTACTCGTGCGGATGTTGATGAGGTGCGACGCCCGGTGGCTCGACCGGGTGGGTCACGATCCTCTACCATGACCGACGGGTGGTCGGGGAGGAGATGTCATAGGTGGACTTGGGCGGGGGGTGCCGGTGGACATAGCGAGGGATGGTGCTGGACCTTCCCGGTGAGGGAAGCGGCTCGGCTGCAGCTGAGGCGAGTAGCCAAGAGAGCTCGTGCTCGATGCAGCTGAGGTGCACATTGCAGTACTTACGGCTCAGGGTGGAGGCTCTAGAGGACTTCCGGGGTTGGGTGGACCATTTGACCCATGGGATGCTTGCTCGAGGTTTTATGGATGAATTCAAGGAGGCATGGCTAGAGAGAGTGATGGCCCGTGAGAGGGACTACTAGCCTACTCTACGACGGGTTTGCTATCGCGAGTGGCGACAACGGCTCCGGTGGTGGCACCAGGAGCGATGGTGGGCCTAGGTGCTCCTCTTGAGGGGGCACCCCCCATAGAGTAGATTTGTACATAGGGAAAGCATCCATTTTGAGGATGCTTCCATTATTTTTTATGACCATTGTATTTTTTGGGTTGGCCCATGGGACGGTGATACTATTTTTTGTACTTCGATACACATATTTTTTGGTATATATATGAGAGATATTTTTTTTGTGGATCTACATGGTGTGCTATCTATTTGGGTTTATTCATTTTGTGTTATGCTCATGGATATATATGTTTTTTGGTTTTTTTATGCATGGTGGTTTATTCGCGATACATTCCAGTCTAGGATATTGTTAGCTATGTGATCAACTGCTTGGTTTTGATTCCTTGATACATGTGAGAATGTAATATAATCAAACTGTCTCCTTAATCTTCCGGCACACAAATATTTTCTAAATAGGTTTGCGTCTCTAATTTCAAATGTTTGGTTTAACTGTGATACCACTAACGCGAAATCTAGGTAGACATGCATATGGTGGATGCCCCTGATGGAGGTCCTCGCATATAAGTCCGATAACAACATCATATTATGCCTCGATTGTTGGTTGCTAATCTGATGCACATGCTATTTGAACACAATAGTGATCGAGTGAGGGTAGTAGATGACCCTAGGCGGCTGCAGCTAAGTTTGGAGACCATCGTGATGCTCCATCAATAAATCCGAAATAGGGTTTAAGTTGGTGATCCATGGTGATATTTTAAGCGCCTTTAGGTTTTTAGGTCAAAAAATATTTTGGTATTGGGATTTTGTGTACTCTAACTCTAGGGGATAATGGCTACGGGGGCCCTTATGGGTAGAATTTCTTGAGGTAAAGGATGTTGACGGGGTTAGTAAGGTAGGTCCTATCCGGTTCCGTGAATATGTATGCCCCCTACTAGAGACAATGTTTGACGATATAGGGCCCTTTCAACAAGGTTTCAAACTTTCCTAGCCCTAAGGCTTCTTTTGCAACATCATAGCAAAGGACTAGCTCTCCCTCGGTAAATGAGTGAGGGGTGATGTGGCAATCGAATGATGCTTTTAGCGCTTTTTTTTATGGGCCTCATTGTGTTGCGAGCAATTGTCACCTATTTTCGTCAACTAGCTCTAGTTGTACTAAGCATTGTTCTAGAGGTTGGGTGTCATCAAGGAGTTCAATGGTGGTACGCAAGTTTGGGATCTTGTGTAAATCTATGCAAAAGCATAAGGTACCTTGGTCTTTTGCGACGAGAATAAGGGTGGAATTCTCGTGACGAGGAGGTGGTTGAAATCCTGTTTTGGGCGTGTAATGACACAAGTCGTATGTGATGAATTGTGTTGCTGGATTTGCGACGAGGGAAGGATCTTAGTAATGGAGTCTTGTGTGGGCCTAATGTTGGCTTTCCCGTTAGGATAGTCAATTTCCGGTAGGTGGAAGTTATTTTTATCACGGAGGTGCTTGAACGCTTGTAGCAGGGGGCATTCCTCTAGCACGTGATTATGACCAGTGCAAAATGGTGTAGGGTATCACAACGCCGACAGAGTAGATAGTGTGAGATTCTATGCTACTCGATGTTCGAGATGTGGACACTTGGAAAGGGTTGGTTGTGAGACTAGGTTGTCTTCTACTTCCATTTTTTGCATCGTAGGTTGAGACTTGCCTCCCTTTTTTGGTGGGTGGTTGACTTAATGCCACTCTAGCTTCTCTCAGCTTGGGGAGATGTGTGCACTTAAATGTATGATGAAAGTGTGATAAAATTTGGCAGTAAGTGTGTGTGACCTTCTCTTGATTAGAGAGAATTTTTTTTGAGGAAGAGGCGAGATTATGCAGAGACTATTTGCAAGGGGTTTGAGTTCTCTGCATCATTTGATTCGGTGATCATTTCGATCACATAGGCTGCATGTTATCCTAGGCTTGGTCCGGGGGTATACGTGATTGGTGTGTGGTCTTATCAAGCTTGACACACCACTACGGTGGCGGGGACGTTGAGCCGGTGACATATATTTTATGCCATTCTTGGAGATCGCTTGTCGTCTTTTTCTACGACATTAATCATGTCGATAGTGGGATGGATCCGTGAGACATATGTACAATGTCGGTCATAATGAATACCCCGACATATCGAGGCAAAATATCCGTGATATGGGGGTCCCATCATGCTTGGTCCGAGGCCAGGGTGGGGGTACCAACATCGTAATGCTTTGCTAAGTCAGGGGCAGTGTACTACTATATGGTCTGTCTGCTTGCATAACGTGCATTCGAGTGGGTTTCGTAAAGTGCCTCTAGGGGTAACTATGGGTTCCCATGCTAGGTCGTTCTTCGGTTGATAAGAACATGATAGAGTTGCTCATCTCCTCTGCTTGGGTCATTGTGCTGCCGATGGATTCGACATCCATATCGTCCTCTTGGGAAAAGACAAACTATGGCTAAGTGGAGGCTAGCAAGGGCTAGCCGGAAGCGAGGTATGTAGTGACAATCCTCCAATAGGTGATTGTCGGCGCATAACGGGCATGTGAATTGGGTTTACTCGTAGCCCCACATAGTAAAACTCTTTCAATTGGATACCATCTATGAATGAGTTCCAATGCTGCACACTCTTTGAGGTAGTGGCCACGTTCATTACATAGTGTGCAAGGTATAATGGGCATTACTAGGGAGCACTCTATGTATCGGTGCTCCTCTTCTAAGTATAGGATGGTACGTGGCTCATCATTGATAAATTGGATGGATGGATCCTCTTGATAGGATCACTTGATCACATGTAAGGCGTCCCTATACCGTGGTATTTCTAGACAATGATGGGTGTAATGGCCATAGGTGTCATAGAGGGCGTAAGCGTGATTAGTACACAGTGGTTTTCTTGTACTTTTGGTGGCAAGTTTCTTTTTTATGGGAATGAAGTTTTGAGGTGTGTGCCTCATAGCCAAGGAGTGGTTTTAATTCGTCCAACTCTCGGCATATGTGGGTAGGGTGTCTTATGACGTCACATATAGTGCATGCTGATGATTCCCTCTACATGGTGGGGGGTCATCACTCTCTTTCCTTTCTTAGCAATTTTCTTTATTCATGGTCGCGAGTTTCACAATGGGAATTTCCCTTGCCGGGCTTGTTTTGACTGCTACCTAGGTAGGTTGGGGCTCCTCGGGATCGAGGGGACTTTAACCCAAATGCAATAACACAGTAATCTTCGCTGATTAGGTCTCCATGTCCCAGATTAGGTCCTCATGTTGATGATATGAAACATAGGGTTTGGAGAGGATCTGCAATTGTTGGAAGACGCTTGAGTTGGTTGTACATGTGAAAGGGAGTACACGTTACATGTTCTGGAGCTACATACTCATAATGAAATTATTGTGGAGAAAGTTTGTGGGCTAAGTGTTAGTATGGGTGTTGGTTGGCATCCAATTCAACTTATTTTGACTTATAATGACAATGATGATGTGGTAGTGATTTGGTAGAGTGTTGCGAGAGGTGGAAAGTGGCTTCCAAAGGTCTTGTGGAGGCCTCTAAAGCTCTATAAGATGTTTTAGCACAATGTGAGGTCATTTGATTGGTTTTCTTACATCCCATGCCTCATCCGCATGGATTTAATCTTTGTGCATGTGGTTGGAGGCTCCAACATTTCCGAAGAAGGCCTATCCATGTAGTTGCAGCTGAGATCTAGGAGTCTTATGCATGCGGATGATAGTTTTAGCTATATTTGCTAGATATTCCTTGCTTATGTCACCTAATTTTGGTATTGTGGTGATGTTCTTGATCACAATTTTTTTAGTATATGGTCGAAAAAATATAAGGGGAAATTCTAAAAGTGAGTTACAATTGAGAATATACATCATTGTGTGGAGAGAGTGGCTTGATCGAGTCAACGAATTTCTTAGGGCTCCCCTATAGCTTTTACTGAGTTAACCATTTTAGAAAATGATAAATAGAGGAAGGTTTTGATTCTATTTGGTTGGTATTATTGAGAGTATGAAAACATGCCATTGAGAGGGAATTGAGAATGACAGGTGTTTCGCATTATTTAATCACATATTTTTTGTAGAGTTCTATCATAGTGTTGTATGCAGAAATAAAATATAAAACCGAGGAGAAAAAATCAAATCTTATGTGTTGCAAGTGGTCATGTTTAGAGAGGAAAATAATTGGTAGTTTGTAGTGTGTTAGAGTGGAAATATTGTTGTGAGTAGAAGACAATATGTAACACCCTCTAGGAGTATTTTTTTTATTCAAATTTTGTGTTCCAAAATGATGGTGTTGTTGGGTTGCTCATGTTGGGGAGATTGAGAACCCATTATGGAATATTGTGAAATGTAGTTCTTATGGAGGAAATGAAGGCATGGAGGCATGAGAGTAGTCAATGATTCAGAGGATTTAGTAGAATGGGCATATTTTTCCATCTAATAAGAGTTGGATAGTCCAATGTTCCTTTGGAGAGGATCGTTAAGCTGTGGTGGTTTCCACTCGATAGATTTCAATAGATTTGTGTGAGAAACATATTTCCAAATTGATAGGTTCCACCATATTGTAAAACAACTAATCTTCTAGATTATGGGTGTAAGATAATCCATGTCCAATTTGTTTAACTGATTAATAAAAAGAATTGAAAATAGCAACAACAATAGGGTGGTTTTCTCTCAAAAGGGATTCCACCATAAATACTTGTGTCTTCATGTGTGCATGCTTATGTTGATGTTATTCATGATTATTGAGTTTATTATTACTTATTTTATATTTTTTATGAGCCAAAATTGTGTATGTGTATGGGAAATTGATAATTTGAATAAGAGTTATAGAATTGATATAAAGGCCATTAGTACTCATCCATCCCCCCCCTCCACTTAGTAGTGATCTAGTTTCCAATATTTTCAACATTCTTATTGCAATGTTCGGGCTCCTATATGGATTAAGAAGGAGAAGATTCATAAGAGGATACTAGCAAGTTCTTCATAGATTGGAAGTGATGAAGTGATCCAACTAAGGAACAAATTTGTCCTAAAATGATTAGTCTAGCTATAACAAACATTCAATCATATTGACATGACTACCAAACTATTTTTTCCAACTAGTAGAACAAAATGTCTAAGAACATAATCTGAGCATAGAAGAGAACACATAAAAGATAAAACTTGTGAAATTTTTTTTCAATTTGCATGCAAAAAGAGGTATGTTGATTGGTTCAAGCAATTTAAGGATGTTTTTGCATGGATATATGAATATTTAAAAGCTTATGACACTTCCATTATTGAACATAGAGTACCATTGAAAAAAAATGCTAACCCTTTTGTGCAAAAAATTAGTTAGATTGAATCGATTTCTAGTGCTAACCATAAAAAAAAGTGATTATAAAGCTACGAGGCACAAAGATTATATTATCACTTAGATACTCTAGATGAGTGGCCAGCCTAGTGTTCGTGATAAAGAAGAATGGTGACAGAAATATTTTAGGAATTTAAATAAATGTTCACTAGAGGATAATTATCCTCTTCCCAAGATGGACCATTTGTTACAAAAAGCTAAAGGACCATCTAGAATATGAATTACTCGATAGATTTTTAGGTTATAATGAGATATTAATGCAGCTAATTAAAAAAAATAAGACATTGTTCACAACACAATGGGGCATGACAATATGCTTTTTGGACTAAGGAATGTGGGAGCCACTTTTGTAAGAGCCATGCATATTTCCTTTGTTAGCTAAAGATATAGGTTCATAATGATTATTGTGTTTTGAACATGAGATGATGAATATTTTGCATATTTCATTTGTCAGCTAAAGATATAGGTTCATAATAATTATTGTGTTTTGAAGATAAGATGATGAATATTTCGAACATGTGAGGAAAACTTTCCTAAAATGAAAAAAAAAGTGCAAGATGCTATAGGAAGATGCATGAGATCTCAGCCTAATGTAGAAGAGAATTTATTAAATGATAGAAGTTCATAAGAAAAGATGCATGAGATATCAACCTAATGTAGAAGAGAATTTATTAAATGATAGAAGTTCAGAAGAAAAAGGACTAGGCCTTAAAGCAAAACAGAAAGCACACTAGTAAAGGATGAAATCTAATTTTGATAATAAGGTGATAGGATGTGACTTGTAAATTAGGGATTTGTACCGAAATGGGACTCAACCTTGAGCCAATAAAGAAAAGAAAGTAAAAGCTTGAGAAATCTTTGGATTTGCTCATTTAGAATACAAGAAGTTCTGGATAAAAAATACTTACCATCTGGAAACCCTCAATGGAGATTTCGTGGAGAACCGTGTCAATGAGAAAAGTTAAGTTTCTGATGAAGTTCTTCACCTCAATGGTGTATTTGCATTGTTCTGTCTTCATGGGCAAGCATCGACGATGCATGGCACACCATAGTTCACAGGCACAACACTAAACACAACAACGCAGGCCTGCCACGACATAGGCGCCTCGAGTCACTGATAGTAGAACCTACGCAGTAAACATATTTCCAAATTGATAGGTTCCGGCATATTGTAATGGAAGCAGTCTTCTAGGTTATGGGTGTAAGAAAATCCATGTCCAATTTGTTCAACAGATTAATAAAAAATAATTTAACAATGGTTTTCTACGATTTTAGGTAAATATTTGTGTCTTTATATGTGCATGTTTATGTTGATGTTATTTTTTTTATTATTGTGTTTATTATTCTTGTTTTTTATATTTTGATGAGCTAAGATCCACATTGTGGATGTGTATGGGAAAATTGATAATTTGAAAAACAGTTATAGAATTGATATAAATGCCATCACTACTAGTCCATCCCTCTCCTCTTAGTAGTGATCTAGTTTCCAATAGTTACAACATTCTTATTGCAATATTAGCCCTCATGAGCCCATTAGATGGATTAAAAAAGGAAAAGATTCATAAGAAGATACTACCAAGTTCTTCATAGATTGGAAGTCGTGAATTGATCCAACTAAGGAACAAAATTTGTCCTAAAAGAATTAGTCTAGCTATAACAAACACTCAAGCATAATGACATGACTATCAAACTAGTTTTCTAACTAGTAGAACAAAATGTAGAAGAACATAATAAGCCATAGAAGAGAACACATAAAAGATAAAACTTGTGAAATACTTTTCAATTTGCATGCAAAAAATAGGTTTGTTGATTTGTTCAAACAATTTAAGAATGTTTTTGAAAGGATATATGAAGATTTAAAAGCTTATGACACTTCCATTATCAACCTAGAATACTATTGAAAGAAAATACTAAGCCTTTTGTGCAAAAAACTAGTTAACAATAAAGAAAGAGATCATAAATGCTACTAGGCACAAGGATTATAGTATCATTGAGATATTTTGGATAGATGGGCCATTCTAGTGTTGGCTAAAAAGGAGAATGGTAATCCCAAATTTTCTATATATTTTTAGAAATATAAATAAATGTTTGCTAGAGGATAACTAGAAGATGGACAATTTGTTTAAAAAAAAACACTTTAGTACTATCAAAAAATATTAATTATAGATGGAATTTTAAGGCTATAATGAGATATTAATTCACTTAAAAATATAAGACAATGTTCGCATGACAATATGATTTTTGAACTAATCAATGTGGGAGCCACATTTCCAGGAGCTATGCATATTGCATTTGTAAGCTAAAGGTATAGTTTCATAATGGTTATTGTGTTTTGAAAATGAGATGAAGAATATTTGGAACATGTGATAAAAACTTTGCTAAAATGGATGTTAAAAGTGCGATTAATATGCATGAGATATCAGCCTAATGTAAAATGGATGTTAAAAGTGCGATTAATATGCATGCGATATCAGCTTAAAGAAAAGAGAATAAGCCTTGAGCAAAACAGAAGCACACTAGTAAAGGACTCAATACTTATCTTCTCGAAGCCCTTAATTGAGATTTGGTTGAGAACCCTTTCAATGACAACTTGAGTTTCTGAAGAAATTCTTCATCTGAATGTTGTATTTGCATTGTTCTTTCTGAAGAAGTTCTTCACCTGAGTGTTGTATTTGAATTGTTCTGTAGTCATTGGCAAGCATCGACGAACCATGTCACACCATAGTTCACAGGCAGAACAGTAGAACCTGATCCAATGCATCATCATCCGACACTTCACATCTCTCCACACCATAACTCCGGAAAGGGATGCGGAAGAACATCGCTGAGCTCATCAGCGACCTCATCACCTCCATACATATCCTCTTGACGAGTCATTAATTATACTGAAACTTTTAATATTTTAACAATTACATGTATAAACTATGATAAATGATTTTAATTTACAATAAAATAGCAAAACGTAAGGGTCATGAATGCAATTTTAAATTAGTGGAAATGCAACCTAACATAATTGTGTAGATGTCTGATAGTTTCTCCTTTGCCCAGATTTGCAAAACAAGATTTCTATTTAAATAGAGATTAATTTTTTATTTGAATATGATTTCACATATGATATTTGTACTTTTTTAAAAAACTCATTATAAAATGTTTTCTAAAACTCATTATAAATGTGGAATGCCATGTGACAATAAAATTTTATATACTTCATATACCAGTTAGATTAGGATTAGTCACTGCATTAAAAGTTGTAACAAACCCATGCATAGAAATGTATTTTATTGAATAGAAATCTGAAGACTCATTCAATGATTCTCATAGTTATTTATCTGATCTCATTTTTTCTGTGGCACTTTAAAGGATAAAATTAAATGCATGAGACATGAAACCTAAATTCAGATATTCAGAACTTGAAATATCAGTTAGACTCAAAACCCAAATATTCAAACATTTCATTACAATGCATTATGTACATTACAAATATATAGTCTTATTTGCTATAATTTTGAGGTTTTAAATTGAAACCTGGAACTTAAGAATCAGAAAAATACGAGTGAATGATATTTGATATAACAGACAACTTTACCCAATAGTTTAAATAGGATATCAGTAACATAACAACAAATTAAGATTTATATATAACAAAATAAAATATAGAAAAAATAAATATTTAAAAAATGAAAAAAAAATGAAATGATATGCTATGTAAGAACATAACATTATAAAGAAATAAAATCAAATAACAGAATTATAAAATAAATGTTTGAAAATGTAAAATTCATCATGTAATACATATAGCAGAACAAAATAGGTTTTAAAATGTAGCATTGATACTGTAGTACATATAGCAGAACATAATATGTTTGAAAATGTAGCATTGATACTATAAGACATATACCAGAACAAAATAGGTTTGAAAATGTAGCATAGGTTTGAAAATGTAGCATTGATACTGTAGTACATATAGCAGAACAGAATATGTTTGAAAATGTAGCATTGATACTATAAGACATATACCAGAACAAAATAGGTTTGAAAATGTAGCATTGATACTTGGAGTACATATAGTCTTATTTGCTATAATTTTGAGGTTTTAAATTGAAACCTGGAACTTAAGAATCAGAAAAATAGAGTGAGTGATATTTGATATAACAGACAACTTTACCCAATAATTTAAATAGGATATCAGTAACATAACAACAAATTAAGATTTATACATAACAAAATAAAATATAGAAAAAATAAATATTTAAAAAATGAAAAAAAAATGAAATGGTATGCTATGTAAAAAACATAACATTATAGAGAAATTAAATCAAATAACAGAATTATAAAATAAATGTTTGAAAATGTAGAATTCATAATGTAATACATATAGCAGAACAAAATAGGTTTTAAAATGTAGCATTGATACTGTAGTACATATAGCAGAACATAATATAATATGTTTGAAAAATGTAGCATTGATACTGTAATACATATACCGGAAGAAAATATGTTTGAAAATGCAGCATTGATACTGTAATACATATACGGGAAGAAAATATGTTTGAAAAATGCAGCATTGATACTGTAATACATGAAGCAGAACAAATTATTCAGAAGTAAACCTACATAAGTTTACTTAGGCATTTCAAATCGACAGTACGGACAGGTATGGTGGGTTTCCAGCCATGTAAATATGCAAGTCTGGTGGAAACATGTGCTGACATGGCAAAACGCGCGCCTCCTCCCCCCAATTGGTATTGCTCGTGGCAAATTGGGCACACTGAATTATTAGTGATATCTTCTGAAGATATCACTAAACCACGCAGCTGCTGCACGGATGTCTGGAAGTACGGTACCTTCCTAGGGTATCTTCTTATAACAGTACTCTCTTCTCTGCGGCCATTGGGTCTCATTCTGATCCTAACACCTTCACTGTTATTGTTATTGCTGCTCCCGCTACCATGAGTATTGGGAGATAATGACAGCAGATAATTATAGCAGATTTGACAGTTCACACTCCTGTTTCTCTCAACTCTTCCTCTGATCCTCTCACTCCTCCTCCTGTTACTATTCCCTTCTCCTTCCATCTCCACACGTCAAATAAGGCTGCCTCTTCAAACTGCAGATTTAGAAGTAACCGCAAATCGTAAAGGTGAAGCGCATTAGCTCATCTACCGAAAATCTGAAACCATATTGCATAACATCTTTTTTTTATGTGGGCAAAAAATTCATTTTACAAGCTATCTTAGTCCAAAAAAGTAAGCACTTTTACACAACCTTATAATCTACAAACTACTGTTTAATTACTAGCACACAATTTTAATTTAAAAAATAATAATAATAATAATAATAAAATACATACTAAATAACTATTTATAGATAAATCCAATACAACTAACTATCCATATATAAATCAAATGAAACACCGTTACCTTTTATTGAAAAACCTGTATTCACTTCCAACTTGGAATGAAAACTTAAATCATGTCAAAGACTATGTCAAAGTATCTTTTGTTGAACCATCAAAAGAAGATACTCAAGCTTATACTAAATACATGAAGGGAGATATAAGAACCCCAAAGATTTTTTATAGAATCCATAAAAAAACTCTCTTATTCTCTATTTGTCAAATCTATAATTATCAAAAGAGATCCATGATAAATTAGTAGAGCTATTATGTACAAGATGTTGTGTTTAAGACAAGAACTATTCAAGTTGAAAATGTGGAAGGAATAGCTTCATATTTTATGAATATTTCTGCAATTCTAGACCAAGGGAAGAAATTAGGAGAAGTAGAGTGTGATGGAGAAATAGTCACTATGGTACTAGATTCTCTACCTAAGGAATGGGGAAGCATCACTTCAAACACCCCTATGAAGAAAGAAGCAATGACATTTCATGATATATAGCCTTTTTTTTAAGACAAAAGAAGCAAAATCTAGTCAAGACAATATTACTAAGTCAAGAACAAAAGAAAGATTTGGAAAAGTTCAGTCTTGAGAAGAGAAGAAGAAATACGGATAAGAAAAATATGTTATGGATGTAATGAACTTGGGTCACAATAAAACAGATGGTCCTACACCTAACAAGGACAAGATAAAGAGGGAAGAATCCAATCTCACTAGAGAAAAAGAAGAACCTCATGAAAAGAAAGCTAAGAGAGAAGAAGTAAAAGATCTCTTCTATCATTGAGATATCTTCCTCTTTATGAGGTTTATGTGAGTTGTAAAATAGTATGTTAGTAAGCATTATCTATTAAATATATGCCCGAGTTTAAATTATCATCATGATAGAAGCATTACAAGTAAGGAGCACTCCTCCTAGGAAAATGTGTTAAAACATTGATGTAACATTTATGCTATGAAATAAAATGACTCCTAGAAACTCATTTTATTTATAAAAAGGAATTTCTATGAAGCATGGTTAATCCTTCATTATGAAAATTGAAATAGGTCCTCACATTTTTATAGTGAAATCCTTTTGGATTTTATGATTAGAAAATAAGCAAAAAGGTTTCATCAAATTCTAACATGTAGAATTTTGGATTACGATATGATGACATATTAATGAAACTCTTCATTCTAAAGGAAGCCTCTTGCAAGATGACTTAAACAAAAGAATGAGGTAGATATATATATATATATATATATATATATATATATATATATATATATGCTTACACTAGATGCTATGAATTTTCATATAGTATACTTCTATCTTTGGAAATATAATCAATATAGAAAGTTGAAACTCATCTAATGAAGAGGTTGCCAAAAGGCATGATCTACACTAGCTGAAATCAACATAATATGTCCTCATATGGATTATGAGGTGATTGTACATTATCAATGAATTGTTAATATAAGTTCCTAGGAATATAGTAAACATTGTGTGGAGTAAGAAATGAAGATATCTTGAAGAAAACAACTATGATAAAAGGCAATCAACATTGAAAGAAGTCAAGGACACTTGACTAGAAAATCTCCTCTGAAGATATATAGACTCTCATAGAAGTCTCAAAAGGATGGATACATATGAAAACACATATATTTAGGAGATATGTCAATATGTAAACAAAAGATGTCCATGCCTACAAATCATCACTAATGTAACTTTTAATTTTAAAAGTTCATATTTTATAATTAATCAATATCTCATGAGCTTATGCACGATGCCAAAGGGAAGTATATGTCTTCCACAAATGATAACCATATGGCAAGATGGGAATCTTTGCAAGAAATATGGTTTGGAAGAAAGCGAGTATGGCATGAAGCTATATCACATGAAAAGATTCATGGATCACTTTCTAACAAGTGATGGATGATGAGTGCCTTAATAAAGAAAATATTCCAAAATGATGAAGACTCCTCAACTAAGAAGAAATTCATGACATCAAAAGAAAGGAGTTATTGATGAGCAGCTAGGTGTTTTCCAACATTGCCACCGCAAATTCCCTCGAAGAATCTACAAGGTGTTGGCTAAAAGGTAGCTTGGAAGCAAGTCCTTAGGAGCCTAGACAATTCCTTGGATAAGAGGGAGTCTCATTATATGTTTCTTACTTGGAAGAAACTATGTTCTCACTAGTTAAGAAGGAGAAATGGACACATCATTGAGGTCTTCACTTGTAAGAAAAAAATGCAAGATTAGGTAATCATCTAGCATCTCATACTCTTTCCATATGTATTAGGGAATATATGGAAAGAGTAGCCATGAAAGGATGGATATTCTTTGGGGATTAGCTATCCCTATATGAATAGTCCTTAAAGGTCATACTTGGTGGTGAGCTAGCACATATGTGGAGTATGAACCTTGGAGACAATGATGAAGATTCCTATAATCATTTGTCTCACCAGACATTGTAGCTCTTTGTCTCTTGGAGATATGGAGTTGTTAGTGAAAGCCTTTCATTGTAACAATGTTGGTTAACAGATGTATTACCAAAGGAATTTCTTCTTATGAGATTCTTCAGATTAAGAGTGACCATATACCATTATGAATACCTCCCTACTTAAGACGCACTATTGGAAAGTGTAACTAGCTTCAATCTTCATAATGAAATAGTAATTATGAAAATATATAATCAAAAAAGACACAATAATAAAATGCATATTGTAAATTCTTGACTCATGGGTTTCATGGGAAAAGGAATTTTATTATAGGTTTGAAGATTACTTCTTGATGTCTATAAGAGCTTATCATATTTTCATAAATATATAATTCAAGAGACATGTATATGAAGTAGTGTTACACTTGTGAAAGTCAATTACTAATCAAAATCATATACACCAACACCTTGTCTAAATACTACTTCTAAGTAGGCTCAAACATGGAAGATACACCTCCTTGACAAGTCGACCTTATAGCAGATGATCAAGCCGACTTAGAGAATGTTATCCCCATATATAAAAAAAAGTCTATGGCCTCATTCATCATCAACAAGTTCACAAGTTCGACGTCTTTGAGATTTTGGATAAGAAAAGGTTCGGAGGAGTTTTGTGATAACAGGGCGTACAAATGTGATTTTCCAACGAATATAGAACTGAACATTCAATGCAAGAAATACGGACAACACATCACTATTTTGAATAAGCATTTATCTCGCATCTTAGAGGTAGAACGAAGGTTAACTCACGACTGCAACTGGTGCGAAGAAAGGTCACGTCTAAGTGAAGATAAAAGCGTAAAGTTCTTGTGTTATCTTTTTTATTTATCCCCTATCATAATGTTTTTTGAGTTCTTTAAGTAACTTGGCTAGAGTTTTATCATTGGCAAAAAAAATTTAAGATTAATTGTTTGCACTCGCTCGAATTATGAGTTGAAAATAATTATATTATTTTATATTAATGGAGAAAAGGTTACATAATTTGTAACGTATCTCCTTAGTTTAGGATTAGTTCCTAGAGATTAGGGGTTTGGTTGCAACTTCCTAACTTCTAGTATTGTACTTAATGATGTAATCTTTCATTCATGAATGTAGAGTGTACGAGAGTTCTCTCTACGTATTACGAGTGTAGTCTCCGAGTGCGAGGCCACACTCGAGAGCTACAAATCCTTCTTTCAATTTCACGTGTGCATATTTTATCTTGGTATCGGAGCTCGGATTGGGTGAGCCTGATTTTTTTATCGGCTTTGTGGTGGAGTGCCTTTGTGGCCGGTTTGCCTTTGTGGCGAGAATCGCCTTCGTGGCTAAAAGTGCCTTTGTGGCCGCGTGTACACGAGAGCTTTGTGCTCGATTGAGGAGGTGGACTGTAGAACATCCGGCTCGGACTCGGATGATTTTTTAATTTTCCGAGTAGAAGGGGGGTTGGCGCATTTTTCGCGCCGACGGTAGCGCCGTGAAGCGCGATCGGCGCGTATCTTTCAGTCGTTAATCGCGCCACCGCGCCATTGGCGCGGAGTCGCACGAGAAAATCGTGCCAAGTGTCTTTTCCTTACACCGATTTCATTTTGGCGCGGGTTTTTCGTTCGAGAGAGTGCCGACTCACCTTCAAGGGAATCCGCGGGAAGTCTCATCTTCGTTTGACAATTTGCGAGAGGAGCAGATCGAACAAGTTACGGATCTATCCGAGAGAGGCGGATCGGATCAATGCAGTCGGTGGGTGGATCGAAGATCGCGAGAAAAAGTGGCGGATCGGGTGACAAGATTTGACGAGTATCGATTTTTTTTCTTGTTGAGTAGATTCATTTTGTAGATCTGATCAAGATGAGTAATACAATGGAATCTTACATCCACGAGTCCGGAAAACTCAACGGATCTAACTTCACGAACCGGAAGTTTAAGATCCGGACACCTAGCTGAGGGTGCAAATGCATGGTCCATAGTCATAGGTGATGAGCAAGAGGCCGAATTCGAACACGAGGGACACGGGAGAAAGAATGGGATAAACGAGAAAACAAGGCAAAAGTTTTGTTGAAGATGTCCAGTCAAGGACAACATTATCCCACATATCGGAGAATGTAAAACATCCGTAGAGATCTCGACGACCATCAAAAACCTGTATCGAGATCCATAATACAAGTCGAATTATGGCACTTAAAAGCAAGTTATTTTCAATGAGGATGGACGAAAGTGAGACTCACTGCTGCATTCATTGCGCGAATCAAAGATGTGAAAGATGGATTAGGGGCCATCGGAGAGAAGGTGTCGACTCGATCTCGTCACAATCACACTTTCGAACGAGATGCGAAATGAATTTCAAATGTTCATCAATGGGATTGGCGGCAAGGGAAAAAGCGCCCACATTTGAAGATCTCGATGGGCATCTTGCTTTCGCAAGAGGAGGAGCGGCGACAAAACTTGAACCCCCAGAATGATGATCTTGCACCGATGGCGAAACGGCGACCTTTCGGAGGGAAGCGACCACAACGACAATCACTGATCGCAAAGCTGCAACAGAGAGGAGGTACATCACGAGAAGAGTCCATATAAAGGTATGCTTGTAAATAATCCTATAAGAAGATGTTATTACTTTGTGGAAAGAAGGGTCATATGCGGGATAGATGTCTTAAGAAGCAAGCGAGATGATGCAAAGAGAAAAGCAGCAACTGCAAAGCACATATGATACTTTGCCGAAGAAGAAGATGTTGAAGAAGATGAAGATTTCAGCCATGAATTTCGATCTGTTCACGATCAGCGTGCCCTATCGACATCCAATGAGGATGATATTTGGTATGTCGATTCCGGAGCATCCTCCCACATGAAAGGTAAAAGAAATTTTTTGAAAGTCTTGAAGAAAGTACATATGGATCGAAAATCTATTTAGGAGATGATAGTGGATACGAGATTAAAGGTTATGGGGTTATTCCAATTAAGTTACCAAATGGAAAAAATCGGTCATCTTAAAAAATGTCTTATATGTACCCGGGAATTAAGAAAAAATCTCATATCTGTATCCATGATAACCGATCAAGATATGCAAGTCGAGTTCTTCAAGACTCATTGTGTGGTAAAGGATTGCAGGAGAGAAACTGCTGTAAGCGGCATGCACGTTGGAAGCCTATACGAGTTGGATGTGAAAAGTATACCAAAGCGAGCCATGGTTGCGAGTGGATCGACAGTACGAACAACTACGGCATCGGAGGTTCGGACATTTGAATTCTGAGACCTCATGTTATTGCGAGGAAAGGTATGGTTGAGGGACTCCCTATCTTTCGTAATACTCGGTTAAATTGTGATGGTTGTGCCTTAGGTAAGATGCATAGAGAACGGTTTCTGTGCATGATAGGAGGAAGGGAAACGGATATTTTGGAACTAGTGCACACCTGATTTATGCGGACCTATGCGGACAAGGTCGCTAGGTGGAGCATATTATTTTCTTTTATTTATCGATGATTGCACTAGATATTCATGGGTTTATTTTTCCGAGTAAGAAAAGTCGGACTTTCCAGTTGCTTTATAGAATTTAAAAACTTGGTGGAAAAAACAGTTTGGTAAGAGTATAAAAATTCTCCGATCTGATCAAGGGGGAGAATATAAGCTAGAAATTCATGAAATTCTGCAAATTCCACGGGATTGTTCGAGCAATTTACAGTGCCACACACACCACAACGGGAATGGAGTTGCGTAACGCAAGAACAGAACCTTAGTGGAGTGTGCAAGGAGCATGTTACAAGGTAAGGGTCTTTCTAATAGTTTTTGGGCGGAGGCTATTAATACTGTTGTATATTTGAAGAACGAAGTCCAACGAGGTATCTTGGCTTCAAAACTCCTTTTGAAGCTCTATATGGATTTAAACCAGATAAACCATCTAAGAGTATTTGGGTCAAAAGCATTTGCCCATATACCCAAAGATGATAGGAAGAAATTAGACCCTAAAGTCAGTTAAATGCATCTTTGTTGGTTATGGCACGAAAATTTAAAGCTTATAAATTATTCAATCCCTGAGTCTCGTAAGATATTTGCAAGCGAGGGATGTAGTATTTCATGAACAGGTATAGGAAGGGAAAAGATGACAGGTGGTGATGATTGGCACATTCCATTGTTGATGGATGAAATCATCGAGGATGAAAGAGAGCAGGGAGCAGTAAACAATGACAGAAAGAAGATCGGGGAAGAAGGTGATAATGCAAGCCCAATTAGATCCGAAGAAAAACAAATTTGAGGTAAGTCCCCTACTAAGGAGATCAAGTAGGAAGACTCAAATACCACTAAGAATGAAATACTATGCTTTGATGTCAAATGTTTTGAACATTGTAGAGCCCACTAATTACAAAGAAGCTAGTCAATTTAAGGAGTGGAGGGTCGCAATGAATGAAGAGATAGAATCTATTCTTAGAAATGACACTTGGGATTTAGTTGAAATTCCTAAGAATAAAACACCCATAGGATGCAAATGGTCTGTTTAAACCAAAAATGAATGCAGACGGAAGTATTGAAAAATTGAAAGCTAGGTCTGGTTGCAAAAGGGTACTCACGAGCGGGAAGGTATAGAATTTGATGATACCTTTGCACTTGTAGCAAAGCTAAATACAATCAGAATGCTTATTTCTTTAGCTACTAAATATAATTGGAAGCTACACCCGACTTGATGTCAAATCTGCATTTTTAAATGGTGACTTAAAAGAGGAAATTTATTTAGTACGGCCAGAAGGGTTTGTGAAGCGAGGGCAGGAACATCTTGTTTGCAGATTGAAAAAAGGCTTTATATGGTTTAAAGCAAGCTCCCGGGTCTTGGTATGAAAAGGTTGATTCCTTCTTTTTAGAGTATGGCTTTCATAGAAGTTTAAATGACCCAAATTTGTATACCAAGTATAATAAGCGAGGGCGATTATTCGATCTCTTTATATGTAGATGACATGATTATAACGGGAGATGCGAGATGATTTAATCGGAGGAATCAAAAGACTTATGGCACAAGCTTTTGAAATGAAGGATCTCGGAAGCCTCCATTACTTGTCTAGGTTTAGAAGTATGGAGAGATCTTTGGCAAAATTTTCTTACCCAAGGGAAGTATGCCGAAATCCGTTGGAAAAAGTTTGGTATGGATCAATGTAGATCAGCGACGACACCTTTGCAAAGCGGAACTTGAAGTTATGCGGTGATGATGGAACTAAGGAGGTTGATGCCACGATGTACGCAGACAGTGGTTGGCAGACTTGATATATCTTACAACAACCGGACCTGACTTGGCATACTCGTTAGTGTGTTAAGCCAATTCATGTCAAAAATCGCTTTGAGAGTCACCGGGTAGCGACAAAAGCGTGTTGAGGTATCTTTGTGGTATTGTTAATTATGGCATTTTATACAACCCGACACTTATGATGTTATTCTAGCAGGTTTTTCAGATTCGATGCAGGGCGAGGGAACTTGGATGATCGAAGGTCTATCACGGGGTTACTCATTCGACATAGGTTCGGGGTCATAGCATGGAGCGACAAGAAGCGAGTACTATAGCACTGTCTTCATGTGAAGTCGAGTATCGAGCATTGTGTGCATCGACGTGTGAAGCGATCCGGTTGAGAAGGCTTCTCAATGATGTAGGAGAAGAACAGAAGAATTCCACTTCCATCAAAAGCGACAACGAGAGCACTATTAAATTGGCATACAATCGAGTGTTCCATAAAAATACCAAACATATAGACACTCGGTTCCATTTTGTCGGAGAGAAACTACGGTCAAAAGAGATTATTGTTGAATATTGTAAAACTTGTGACAATGTGGGCTGATATTTTTACAAAGCCTCTTGCACGTGTGAAGTTTGAATTGTTTAGAAGGATGCTAGGAGTTCAAGACAATCCTTTCTCCATTAAGGGGGGGGAGTTGAAAATAATTATATTATTTTATATTAATGGAGAAAAGGTTACATAAGTTGTAACGTATCTCCTTAGTTTAGGATTAGTTCCTAGAGATTAGGGGTTTGGTTGCAACTTCCTAACTTCTAGTATTGTACTTAATGATGTAATATTTCATTCATGAATGTAGAGTGTACGAGAGTTCTCTCTCGTTACGAGTGTAGTCTCCAGGTGCGAGGCCACACCGAGAGCTACAACTCCTTCTTTCAATTCTCGTGTGCATATTTTATCTTTTTATGGATTGAATTGGGTGGAAGGATATGATACCATCCAAATTCCCTACCTTCTAGAGCATACAAAAATTATCTGCAAGAAACATCATCAAAACGTATCTGTAACATCCATAGATGCAAGTAGAAGTAATCAAAGTGGTCTTCCAACTTCAATTTATTATACTTCTTAAGTAGATTTTGCAGGTGCTTTGGTGAGTGATGAAGATTGATCAGAAGAGCAAGAGGCCCTTAGCATCCATTGCAACTGGTCATCAACCATGTATTCATCCTCCTCCTCATCACTCTCTCATTTGGATGAATCTTCTCCTTCACCATTACAATTCTTGTTAATATTTGGTTGTTCATGATCCCTTGGTTGTTCTTCATTAGAAAAATGAAAATAGTCCCTATCTCCTTCTAGATATTCCCCAATAGGTGGTAGGTGTTCCTCCACATGCATGGAATCTTCACATGAAATGACCAAATATTCAAGAGTAACAGTTACCAATTCCTCCACTAAACAAAATAGAACACCATGATGGGTGGTATCTCTCTTAGATTTCTTATGACGGAGAATAGATGCCACAATAAGAAATCCAAGAGCTCTAGAAAACTAATGATTAATGGGATGGAGTGTTCTAAATTAATCGTAAGTAACTTCATATGGACACTTAGGACCTTGGTGAGGTTTCTTAGATATATGAGCTGGATTTGGGAATGGACAGTTACTACATTTCACATAAGGTTCTTTATGTGAATCTGGTGAATGGTGAGCCATAAAAAGGTCACCCTCTTTCTAGGGCCAAAACTATTCATGGTGCTAGATGATTCCAAGAGAAAGAGAGTCTCCCTAATATGAAGTACTAATTAGACCTCGCATCATTTGGATAAGGATCCCCAATATGAAAATAAGACCAGTTACCATAACCTTAAATATTTTCCTTGGCTACAATGTATGTCACAATACAAACATATATACTTTTGATATAATAAAGTAAGTTAGCCTTGTGATGTTTTCAATTGCAAAGTGTATAATGTCTCTTTCATGGAAAGAAAAGGAAAGTGAATATTTAAGAAAATAATAATAAAGATATCCTAATAAATACACACACATATATTTGAAAAAATCATTAATTGTAATATTCGAAATAGAAAATTTACAATAATAACGAAAGACATGCCATAAATTTGACATAAAAATTTTATTTCAGCGAACACACATGTATATAAAATCTTCTCGCAACACCAAATTGGCCAATTTTATTAATATGATAGCTTGAGTATAATAGAAGATGAACTCAATGCACCTAGACTTGCACAAGGAAAGCTAAAGGCCTAAGCTTATCAATGCAGGCATCCATAGCTATTGTAGATAGGTTTCTCTCGTGGAAACTACTTTGTCCTCGGCTTTCTACATTTTTTTTTGTCTTTGGCACTTGACTTTCCCAATAAATAGTGCCAAGAAAATTCTAGAAATTTGGGAATGTGGTCCTTGCCCAAACAACAGAAAAAAGAAGAAAGGTTTCTGCCTACTTCCAAACTTAAAAATTGGACTCCTCACAGCTTCGCCCTCAAATATGTCTCCAAGAAAATCCCCAAAACCTCATCTCTTAATCCCTCCAACAAAATTTCCCCCGATACAGGCTTCTCAAGTGCCTCTGTAGTCAACAGATGGCTCATGTTGTTCCCTGGGAATACCCGAAACTATTTAGACCCATAAATGAAGTTTTTTTAAGATCCGATGTGGTCCCATAGCCAAAGGTTGGGGACTATGGGAAAACCTATATTCCTTGGAGAGATCCTTCGAGCAAGGTATCATATCCACCAAACATAGATAATATGAGGCATGTATCCACCACATATTTCTTAGACATAAGGTACCATTGATGCAGCTAGTTCCTTTGAATTTTGTGTCTAATCATTTTCAGTATGTGATATTAATGTAATGAAATATTATTTCTTTTCCATCTCTATATTTGTGATTATATATGTATTATATTTCATTTATTGTTAAATTAATATCAGTTGTATCAGAGCGGTCTTCTCTTTCTCTGTTATTTTTCTTTGCATGTCTCTAACAATTGTAGGGTATAAGGAGTTAGGGCTTGATTTGGATGAACTCTTACAAGATCAGCATCACAAACTCCAATGGCCTCCGATGGTGGGTCAAAAGAAACATGAGGGAGCAGGAGATCCTATCAAAATATTTCTTCAAGAATCCATTGAGCAATAGAGGAACGAAATGATAGACAAATTTTCTCAGATCCTGTGGCAGATACCCACTGGTGACACATCTTCATCTCACAATCACTCTGGAGCCACTACTCCCTTAAATGTACAAGTCAAATTCAAAATTCGTGTATTTGAAGGTTAGATAGATGCAGACGTTGTAGATAGATAGTTGAATTTCCTCGAAGGGTATTTTTCGGTCCATGGTTTGTCTGATCGAGAAGAGATTACCTTTATGCTCCTCAAAGCCACCCTCGATGTCAGATATTGGTGTGAAACCTATTGTGGAGAAAGGGATGAAGAAGAAAACTCACATTTTTCCAACACTCCCACATGGAATCAATCAACAATATTACCCCGTGGGGAGCTATGAACACAAGTACATCCAATGGACTATGTTGCGGTAGCAAAAGGAACAAAATGTGCATGAGGTGATGAATTTGTTCCATACCCTGCACACAAAGTTGGGTATTAAAGATTCGAAGAAACATTTGTTGCTCAAGTACCGCAGTTGTTTGCACAATACATTCAGTAGGAAATGGACTTCCTTTGGATCCGTGAATCTAAAGAAAAGGAAAGGCACCCTCAAACTGCAGAAGAAAGGGAAAAGAGAAAGTGGGGTGAATTAGGACAACCCATCGAAGTAGAAAGTGAAGAACAATGCCACAAAGCCAAAGAATGACATGGGGAAGTGATGAGAATTTCATAAAAGCTCCACTCACAACACAAGTGAGTGTCGGGGAAAATAGTTGATGGTGGTCGAGTTGAAGGCATCCAAATTAGATGCATGTTCTGATTTAGAGTCAGAAATGGGAAAGGGCAGTGACAATGGGAGGCACATCATTGATGAAGAACCCAGTGTCACCATCACCACTACCAAGCTCTGGAGGGAGGAGCCTAAGGATCGAGAGGAGGGGTAGTGTCAATGCCATTCCTATATGTGGGTGAAGGGTTCTCCACTACAATTCATTGTCGATAGAGCAAGCCAAAAGAACCTCATTTCACCAAAGGTCATGAAGCGGCTCGACATACTCACCATATCACACCTGCAACTGTATACCATGAAGTGGCTTCACCAAGGAAGAGATCTTTGCGTCTGCGACAAATTTATCCTTCCCTATAGCATCAAGCCCTTCACGGATGAGGTACTATTTGATGTTGCTCCTCTTCAAGGTTCTGATGTATTATTATCCAACCCATACTCGTGGAAGCGACATGTTTTGTATGACTCTAGGCCTTGTTCTGTTATTATTACTTTTGGAAATAAGTGGTATAGTATACCAGAGGTAGTACCACCTTCTGCCATCTCTTCGATTATTGCAAAGAAATGTAGTAAGATTATTTCCCATATGAGGAAATTTGTTTTCCTTATGATTCACCCACAGGGAAAGAACAAGACTGTGGTCACAGCCTCCAAACAGGGCTCTCGTGCGTGGCAGCAGCAAATGGACAAAGTCATGGAGGAATACAACGATATTTTCTCCTCACCCATAAGCATTCTTGTAAACTGTTAGGTCAAGTGTTCCATCGATTTGACCCTAGATGTGCTACTGCTAAATGGACCAATATATCGGCACCCTATTCCTCAGAATTACTAGAAATGATGCGAAAGATTCAGGAGTTCCTGTAGAAAGGTGACATATCGTCAAGTTCATGGCCGTGTGGGAGCCCGATCGTGTTTGTGCAGAAGAAATATGGGACTTGGAGACTGTGTATTGACTATATGGAACTCAACAATGTCAGTACTTGAAATAGGTACTCGATCCCAATACTTGAAATAGGTAAATATTTTAGAAACATCTATTTGAATTTCAGGTATCACCAGGTAGCAATCGAACACTCCAATGTGTGGAAGAATACCTTCAAATCCAAAGAATGACCTTTTCGAATGGCTGGTCATCCCCTTTAGGTTGTCTAAAGCTTCCATGACCTTCATGAGGCTGGTGTACTTGGAAGACATCCTAATATTCAACCGTACTTTAGAAGAGCACCTCCACCACATTTGATAGGTCCTCCAACCACTACGACAAAAAAAGGTTGTGTTCCAATTTGAAGAAGTGCACTTTTGGCATGACCCACATTCAGTATCTATGATAGATTATTGATGAGAGGATGGTGTATTTGGATCCAACTAAGATTGAATTCATTCAAGATTGGCCAGCCCCAACCACTATAACAGAGCTCTGCAAATTTATGGGTCTTGTTAATTTCTACAGTAGGTTCGTGTTGGGATTCTGTCATATTACTTTGCCCTTGAGTCAAGTCACCAAGGGAGGAGAAAAATAAAAATTATTTTGTTCTGAATCTAAAAAAAATGAATTCGTAGAGTTGAAAAATATTCTCTACTCTACACGAGTGCTCACATTAATAGACTTGAAACAACCATTTGAGATCAAGATAGATGCCTCTGACTATGCTATTGGGTTAGTTCTCAGTCAATAGGAGAATCTAATGGAATATCACCACGAGACACTTTTCGACGCATTCTGGAAGTATCCCAATTATGAAAAAGAGATGTATTCCATTGTGAAGGCTTTTCGATAATGGAGGCATTACATGTTGGGGAATAAAACAATTAGCCACACACACCATTGACCCGTGAAGTTCATAAATATGCACACGAAGTTGCATAACGATATCCATAAAAATTAGTCCACATACCTACTATTGTGATCTTGTGATTTGGCAAATTGGTAAACCAAATGAAAAGGCAACATCAGAACCAATCTTTAGAGTCCTAGGACCTATCCTTCCAAGACTCAGAGGGATCTCTCTAGTCGTTTGTAAAATATATATGCTTGTTTGCTTTTAAGGGTTGATTTTAGGCTAGTTATTAAGTTTGGGGTTTTGTTGTTTGTTTGGTTAGGTATGATGATCAAAGCAGCATAGGTAGCATGAGGAAATCTCTAAGTGATTGGGCAATGGAGCCAAATGAAAGTCATGATAAGTTCATCAATGGATCGGGGAGTATCATAGGGCAAATCTAACTTGGCCAGTGGATCTTCAAAGTTTTTACAGTAATGAGATGGACATTAAGGGTAAGAATGAAAAGTAGGACAAAGAGAAATTAAGAATACTTTATCATAGGTGGGTCGATATGCTAAAAACAAAAAGGGAGAAAGGGGGCAGCCTTGGCGCAGGCCCCTTTCAACATGAAAAAAAGGGGAGGCAGCCCCATTAAGAAGGACAGAGAAAGAGACAGTAGTAATACAACTCATAATCCATCTTATGAAATCAATGCCAAACCCAAGGTGAGACAGAAGCATACGAATATATAACCAGCTTACCCGATCATATGCTTTGGAGAGATCTATTTTCAACACAGTCCCTTTAAGGTTCTTTGTCTTCATGCTGTGGAGAGCCTCTTGAGCAGTTCCGATTGCTTCATGTATTTGACGGCCTTCCAGGAAACCAAATTGTTCTCCGGAGATATGAGTAGACAGAATGCTTTTGAGTCTTCTCGCAACCACCTTAGCTATCACTTTGTATATGCAGTTGCACAAAGAGATAGGGTGAAAATCAGCCAAAGAAATGGGATTATCCACTTTCGGAATTAGAGCTATGAAAGTGGAGTTAAAGCAAGCGGGAATCCGCCCTGAAATTCTGATATCCTCCACAACTTTCAGCAGATCTGACCCTAAAACATCAAAAAGAGCCAAGAAAAACTCGATGGACCAACCATCTGGCCCAGGACTTTTATCTTTTTGGAAACTGTGAAGTACCTCCTTTAACTCCTTCTTAGAAACCTCAGCCATTAGAAATTTGTTATCAGCCTCCTCCACAAATCTCGGAAAGAACTGAGCAACTCTTATTACTTCCGCAAGTGATGCTTGAGTTGGGGCTTTAAATAGATCCTTAAAGTGTTCAACACCCAGCTTAGCTTTAGCCTCAAAAGTGGAGTGCTCAATGCCCTGACCATCTCTTAAACTCCAGATAGTATTAGCCGCCTTTCGACCACGAGCATAAGCATGAAAAAATTTTGTATTATCATCCCCACATGCCAGCCATGTGGCCCTACTTTTCAATCTCCAGGTTTCCTCCTTATCCATAAGTAGGGAGTTCCTTCTTTTTTCTAGGGCAACAAGTGTGTCTTTTTCCACTTGGGATTGAAAACCCCCTCCATTCCCTTCATATATCAACCAAAGATCCTCCTCCACCTGCTTCAAATCCACATCCTCCCTCTGTCTCTTAGTAGCCGACCAGACTTTCACGGCTTCCTTAATGCGTTTTAAATTTTCAGCAAAATGATAAGCTGCAGAAAGAGTACTATCCTCCCGATAAGGGATCCACCTAGCAAGGACAAGAGCTTTGAAAGAATCATCCCTTAGCCAGATTTTGTTGAACTTTAAAGGGCTAGGAGGCTGCCTGGGCCCAAGCTTGAATTCAAGAAAAATAGGGAAATGATCAGATGCACCCGCACATCCGATCCACTGCCTAATCTGAAAAGGCCTTTCCACAATCTGCTCAGCCAACAGGAACCGGTCCAATCTCTTCGCTATTCTTTCTTCAGCACATCTATTGTTCCTCCAGGTGGGTTTCATCTTTATGGGCTCAATATCGAGCAAATGATTCTCCTCCAATTTTTGAGTGAAGTATCCAGTGAAGGAGTCAATATGGGCATACGGACCCCAGACCTCAGACTGGCCCAAAGTAAAGTTCAGGTCCCCACCCAATATCACCGAGTCCTCCTTGAGTAAAGAGTTACCCAGGAGTGTGTCCCAAAAAAGAATCCTATCCTGATATGGTCCATAGATATTATAAATAGTAAATGCTTCACCAAGCTCCAACGACAGAAAATTTAAGCCCAATACCGACTCCATACCCCAGAAATTCAGTGGTTTAATTGTTCTATCATTCCAACCAACAGCCAGTCCGCCCGACCTTCCTCTAATATCCAGCGACTCAAAAGTCCAACCTGGCAACCAAACTTCCAACCTAGCATTGACCACAGTCCCTTCACCTAGAGTCTCTTGTAGTAGAATAATATCGGGACCCTCCAGCACAATGATTCTCCGGAAAGCAGATTTTTTAAGGGGACCTGCCAAGCCCCTACAATTAAAAGACATAATCTTCATAACACACCAGGCTTCAGGGTATTGCTTGCTCTAAGCGCCCTGTCAATCAAAATCTGCCTCCCATCATGTACCTCTATCATAGCTCGATCCTGAGATTTCGCCAAAAGAGAGATCCTACCCCTGCCTCGGACTGAAGGAGATCTTCCCCTCCCGAAACCTCCTGCTCCTTTTTTAGCACTAGATCTCAGATTGTAGCCAGTGACCAGGGGGGCTGAGATTTCCAAAGGGGCCATGACTCTTCACACAGTTTCCTTAATTGTAGCCTTTGTAGCGTAGCGTTCTAGGATGCACAGAGACAAAATGGTTCCTTGAAGGGCATACAGGTGCTACAAATTTTTTCATCACACATCTACTATTTGTTGATGTTGTATTAATTTTCTGCTCTGGATCGGTACGTGATGCAAATACTATTGGTGAGATTTTGGACCTGTTTAGTATGGCCACTGGAATGATTGTGAACGCTGGTAAGTCTTCCATCACTACTCATCTTCTGAGGGCTGAAGAGAGACGAGAGTTCGAGAGGATCTTTCCTTATAATCATGTTGGGTTGGACGATGGGCTGAATCATTTGGGGTTCCATTTAAAACCCAATGATCATAGGAAACATCACTGGAGTTGGTTGCTGGAAAAGCTGGAAAATCGTTTAAGAGTTTGGTCCCATAAATGGCTGTCTAGAGCTGGGCGGTTGACTTTAGTTAAGTCTGTATTGGAGGCTGTCCCGGTCTAATTGGCTGTCCCTGTCTTGGATTCCAAAGGGTATTCTGGAGGCTGCCTGGAGGATTTGCTTTCGATTCCTATGGAGTGGGAAACAGGATTCGTTGGTGACCCCTTGGGTCCGGTGGGAAAAAATTGCTGTCCCGAAAGGGATGGGAGGATGGGGATTGAAAAATATTTTTATCTTTGCTCCTGCCCTTGTTGCAAAGAGTGGGTGGAGACTCATCAATGTTGATAGCCTTTGGACTCAGGTGATCAGTCGGAAATATATTGCTCCTTTCTCTATTCTTGATTGGATAAGGAATCCCAGAAAATCCTTTGCTGGGGGCTCGGTGATTTGGAAGGCACTTGTTAAGTCTTTTTATATTTTGGAAACAAGTCTGGCTTGGGATGTGGGTAATGGCAGGACGCTGCGGGTTGGTGAGGACCCTTGGCTAGGTAGTGAAATTCAACACCACCTTCCCAGGCGTACGGTTGAAGCTTTAAGGATGAGGGGGATTACTTTCCTCTCCCAACTTGCTGATCCGGTTCGGAGAAGGCTGGGCATTTAGTCTTGGATTTTGGCCTCTTCCTTGGGGCTGGAAGAATATGATGAGAGGGCATTGGCTGTTTATATTCGTGCTTTAAAACAGACTTATTTTTTGCTGCAGGATAGGGAGGATATGATTGCATGGGATTTTGATTCTTCGGGGATCTATTCCCCAAGGGCTGGCGACACAAAACTTAGTACTGGGGCTGTCTTGGGTGAGGAGCGGTGGTGGTGGAAGAAACTCTGGAAACTTAATTGTCCTCCTAAGACTCGCCTTTTTATGTGGTGTGTCCTTGAAAATAAAGTCCCCACCTGAGACGTACTTCAACATAGATGTTTTCAGGGCCCTGGCTGGTGCAGTTTGTGCAACTCTGATGAGGAAACTGTTAACCATCTCTTTCTCAGCTGTCCTTTCATTAAAGGTGTCTGGCTGGAATGCTCCAGGTTACTGGGTTTACTTTGTAGATGGGAGGGCCTATCTGTGTCACATGCATGGGATTCGTGGTGGAGGTCTTATGCTGAGCAGAATATAAAAGCTCTGCCTCTCCTTGTCATCTGGGGTGTTTGGTTGGCTCGTAGTCGGCGTCTATTTGATGGGACGACCAGTACACCAGATATCGTTGGTGCAATGACCATAGGACTGCACATTGCTTTTCCTATCCACATTAGGGCTGCCAATCAGAGGAAGGTCCTTCTGTTGGATATTGATAGGAGGAAACCTTGGGGTTTTTTTGATGGGGCTATGCAGCAAAATGTCTGTGGTGGGGGAGCTTTGCTGTATCTGTCGGAATCACATTGGTATGAGATCTCTGTAGGGCTCGGATAAGGTTCAAATAATTTTGCTGAGATGCTGAGCCTCAAGATCCTTCTGATGTTCGCTGTGGAGAAAGGATGCAGAGTGTTAAATTTCTATGGAGACTCCTTGAATGTGATAAATTGGATTAATGATTTTCAACAGTGCAGAGTTCATCACCTACAAAATCTGCTCTGCTCCATTAAGGAGATCCTCCGCTCACTTGACTCCTTCTCCTGCCAGCATATATATCGAGAAAATAATGATGATGCTGATCGAGCATCAAAGAGGGGACTTCTGCAGGACGAGGGAATCTGGAGGATCAGAGAACACCAGGATGGAGGCACTAATGATTTTTTCCATCCATCCTTATTTGACTGAGAGGCTAACAGTCTCCAAAGTTCTGGCCTGAAACAACAAATTACAAACTGTTTTGCATGCTCATGGTGTGCCTTAACACAAAAGTTTATGTGAAGCTGAACGAGATTTATCTGTTGGGTACATTGGTCTACTTGCACAAGGGGTGGTCTGCTGTGGGATCAAAGCCTCTACAGCTATGACACCTACCCAGTTATGGACTGATTTTTTGGGTGAGTGTTTAACACTATAATCACGTGTTGATGACTGCAAAAACACGGTCTTTTATTTAGTTTTCGCTTGCCAAAAGGGCCACTACATCGGGCTGAACAAATCAGAAATTGGTCATACGATGACAACGTCTACATCTGGGCGGTGCTACATCACTATATATTGTGCTGTGCTGTGTATTTTCTTTCACAGTGGGTGCATTTATAAGGGCTTTTGATAGAATGGGTTATGACTGCGATTTTGAGGATCTTTGGGAACTTTTTATTTTGGGGCAGTGCAGCTAGTGGAAAGCAGAGGCTTGTTTTATCTGTTTCTGAACGAGTTAGTGCAGTTCAGCTAGTGGAAAGTAGAGTCTTGTTTATCTGTCTATTTTCTTGAACAATATGTCTTTCAAATTAGGAAAGGGTATCTGCCAGAACCTGTTTATGTACAGGTATACTTTTAAATTATTGTAACTGGAGCTTGATCACAAACATTTTAGGTTTGTATATCTTTGAACACATATTTATGTGATTCTCAATGTAATTTTGTACTCACCTGCAGTAATGAAATTACGCTTTTTTCTCGAGGAAAAAAAAGGTGCAATCAATAGACACGGAAAACTATAAATTCTATGATCCAACTACATTTGTTAATTATTCAATACAAACTTTTCCAATGAAATATAGAAGGCGTGAAACTCATTTAACTTCTACTGATTTCAACTTCAACTACAGAAAACACTTAAGACACACAGATAACTATAATCGAGGAATATGGAACTCCTAAACATCCTCGATCATAGCTATAAATATCTCTAAAACAATTAGTTAAGCAAGTACAAAGGGTATGATCGGAACAAAACCTCTTTGGTAGACTTTAAATAATGGTACTTTAGAGAGAGACTTCAAAAAACAGTGTTTAATTGGTAGCAAGTAAGCAAGGGGAAACCATAAATCATGCTTGAAACCAACTGTATTCAACTATTTACGAAATAAACAAGCTTAGGGGGTCTAGAGAGCAATTAACAATTCTCTAAAATGTCCTAGCAGAAGAAAACATTAAGGCAGTGAAGAACAAACAGAACTAAGGTGCTTTTAAGAGGCATTTCTTAGTCTAAAACTTTTTCTCTACTGTATATAGAAATATGGAAAGAGAATGAAACAAGAAACAACAATAAAAGATTATAAGCACTTCACCAATGGCCAAGCTCAGGGATCCAGTGATCTAGCCTCCTCCATCAACAAACAAATCAGGGCATCCACAAGTTCCAAGACATCAATTTCCTTTCAACTTCCAAGAGACTATGTATTACTTCAAAGAGTCATTAAATGCCAACAAGATAATGAGTTCAAATGTAGTATTTATGTTGTGAATGAGGAGGTGAAGCCTAAGATAGGGTTTGAGTATCATTTATTACTGAGTAAGTGCATTCCTAACCTTGAAGACCATGCAAGGCTCAAGGCAGGAATATCTGCAGCTACTTCTCTGTTTTAATAACTTCTATCTTAACTTCTAAGGAAAAATAGTTGAATGTGTTGACTTTAAGGCCTATTCATAAATTTTACAATAATTTTTTGAGAGATAAAATATCTCTGACATAGCTTTAATAACTGCCTAATGATTTTTGAAGGAAACCAAGCACTTAGGTGGAAAAATAATCTTTGACGGGAATAACTGTTGTGAGATGAGTCATTCGAATTTGTCTTGGTTTGATCTGTCCTTTGTTTTATCTTTGATCTGTGTCTTTAAGCCTTAAACTCTGTATTTATGCATTTCTATCTGCTCTTTATCATATTTTCTTCAACTCTGCTTGATCTTTCTGTTCTTTTCCTTTGATTTTCTGATTTATTTCCTTTGATTCTTTGTCATTATCCTTTTGTCTTTTCACTGTCTTCTTTCTCTCTTTGACCTTTGTCAATCTATCATCTCTTTATTATTCTATTTTAATTGGCTAATCCCTATATTTTGTCTTCTAATTAGGATTAGCCTCTTAACTCTTCTACTTTCTTTCTTCGCTACTTCTCTGATTCTACTTTCTTTCTTTGCTACTTCTCTGATTTGATTACATTTTATGTGTATAGGGATGCGGTCTTCTTCATGGCTGAAAGGTTGAATTATCATTTATGATCATATTTCATAGTTAATTAACCCTGACAGAGCCTCTAATATCCATCTATAATCTGGATGCAAACCCCTGGATCATCACCTAGGGTTTTATCCGTGTTTCTTGGACTGTGGGAGGGTATAATAGACTTCCTCTAGCATTAAAACATGCACAAACACAAACCATTAGACTTTAAAACAATGCACGATGGGTTTGACTGTATTTTCGGGGTTTGGAGCTACCAGGAAGCAATTGCAGAGGGGGAGACGATGTAGGAAGGTAGCGTTCCGAAGGCGGAACCAAGCGAAAATTCAATTGGAGGTGGGGCAATTCGAATTATGGCATGGAGGGGAAAAGTGGTTTTTAAAAACCACAAATGGTTTATTGCATGGGTAAAGGGTGGTTTGTGGTTTTGGGCCAAACGCATGCTATACCATTGGGTGAGCATGCATGAAAACCACCCATTTCACGCGGGTTGCGAAAGTTTAAACTTGCCGCAACTTTATTTGCAAAATGGGAGATGGGCCGTCGGATCTCGAGGAATGAGATCAATGGTTGAGGCACATCGGAGGGGGGAAAGGCAGGTTTGGAAGGTGGAGCCCAGGGATAGGTGTCAAGATGTGGTTGGATGGCATGGCTAAGTGGAGAGCGGGGCCCATACTTAAATGTTTTATAAAGGGTTGAGGAGCCTTTTATAAGTTTTGCGGGGTGTATAAAAAGTAGAAGGGCCGGAAGTATGGTTAATACAGGGAGGGGCTAAGGATAAGCCGAGGGCGAGGTTATATGGGGTTGAAGGGGGCTAGGGCTTAAGCGGAGAGGGGCTTAAGGCCTGATTTTTACAAAGAGCAGGTTTTTATTATAAAACAGGGTTTTATAATAAAATTTAAAGGACTCGATAGGCTAAACTTAGCTTAAAAAATTGTAAAAAGGGAAATTTTTACATTTTTTTTAATATTTCAAAGGTAAAATGATGAATGAAGGGGCTCTTCAAGAGGGTTTTGAGGAAGGGAAAAATGAGTTTTGTAGAAGAAGGGGGTTACGAATGAGTGTGAAGGTGAGGTAGTTTAATGAGGCAAACAGACCTAAAATGATGAAGTATTTATTTGCAGTAGAGGGGTAAACTTCTTAGGAGATAGAGAGAGGAAAAGATAGTAGAAATATTTAGCTTAGGATAATGAAGGCAGTGAGATTTCTATAACTAAAAATATTTCTCAAATGTTGTTTCTAGAAATATGAGATTATAACTTAGTCATATTTTGATATCAGCAAAAATTACTGATGACTAACACCTATAAAAGTTTCATTTGATCATCAAGTACAATAAGGGCAAGATGAATAATGTTGCAGACTCCCTCAGCCAACTACTGATCGTGATCCTAACCATTTTTATCAACTCTTCTTGGAACTATACTTCTCATTGAGCACTTCTCTACAAAGGCGATCCAAAACTTGACCACAAATACAAGATTCTCTTGGAGGATAAGCAAGTTCCAAAATTTTACCTCTACAACGTACTATTATGTCACCTAGGACACATTTATGTTGCTTCGAGAGAGCGCTCCAAGGTTATTTGGGAAGCGCACTACAGTCGATTCATTGGGCATTTTGGGGTCGAAAAAATAGTGGCAGTACTGCAGAAATATTTCTATTGGTGGAACCTTTGATAGGATGTCGGGAAGTACATCAGGTCCTCCATTGCCTTCGCCATTGCTAAACCAGCCATTAAGAGACGAGGCCTCTATACTCTACTTCCTACTCCTATTCTACCTTCGAAATCCATCTCCATGGATTACATGTCATGCCTTCCTTCTACTAAGCATGTTAACAACAATGTTCTTTGTCGTCGTCGATAGATTCTTGGAGATGGACATTATGGTGGCCTACAAGAAGAATATCATAGTAGAAGCCAATACTAAACTCTTCTTTGAACAAGTTTCAGTACACTTTGGGATCCCACAATGTGTCATCTCATATCACGATAAAAAGTTCCTTAGTACATGTTGGTCTAGCATCTTCACAATGTTGGAAAAAGTGTTGATCACTTTAATTTCTTATTAATGTAAACAATCAAGTGCTACATAAATTTTCAACCCAGGGAAGTCTGTTTATTTCAAAGGCAATCACACACTACATATGCTCAATCTCAAAAGCAATGAAATGTTGTAGTAAAAATTACACTAATCACACCTTGCTTCAACCAACTGAAGTCTACTTGAGTTACAACAAAGGAAATCTTTCTATTGCATACAATCACCAAAAGAATCCTAGATTACATTAAAAAGACAACAATCTAGGAAAGGAAACCAATCTACAGAAGGAAAGACCAATTATGCTATAACAGAGAATAAGACTCTATTCCCCAAGTAGGAATCTCCAACACCTATTTCTGATTACCAAGCTTTCACAAACTCGTTCTGTAAACAAGATTACCAATTAAAATAATCCACAATTACCTAGGAATGAATTGTATGAAAACAATGCAACAAGTAATGGAAACAGAGTTTCAACAATAGATAACAGAGTTCCAATACTGCATAAATTATTTCAGAAAACAGAGTTTAAAAAGGCATAAATGAAAAGAACAGTTAACAAACTACGGAAATAAATGGGTGAATCTTGTGAAGAAGGTAGGCCCTTTCCTTCTCACAAGATTCCCTAGAAGAAGGAATTAAAATGAAATGCTTAGAACAAGCTTTTATTCATCTGTCCAAAGTAATATATTACAAAGGGTTCACGTTCCTTCTCTGTAAGTCTATTTCAAAATAAACCTTCCGTAGTCTCCCCTCTAATGTCGATGTCTCCTCTTTTTAAAGAGGAGACGTCTATTACACAGTTGATTACATTGTAGAAATCCTATTTCTTGTTGAACCCTTAGTTAAACTAAGAGAGGGGGGGGGGGGTGAATCAGTTTAACACATTCATGGACTTTTTAAAACCTTTTCATTAACACTTGTTTACACCTTCATTTCATGTTCAACTTAACATGTGAGTAATCTTAGAATGTGAGCAACAAGCATTAATATAATGTAACAGTAGACTTAATATGAGAGCAGAAAGTATTAAGAAGATGATATAAACCAGATCAAGACATAAACATCATGCACAGAGACACCAGATATAAGTGGAAACCCATAAAGGGAGAAAACCACATCTTATTATTGTTGTGATGCAAAGGCAAGATCCAACTCCCTCTCACCACTGACAGAGGCACTAACCCGCATTTTAGGCTCCAACCTCAATCTCCGCAAGTTACAAGTTTCAAGGAAGCTCCAACTCCCACTGATTTTCTGTAGGCTCCAACCTATAGGAGGCTCCTACCTCAATTATGCAAGCTACATCTTGCAAGGAAGCTCCAACTCCCACCAATTTTCTGCAGGCACCAACCTACAGGAGGCTCCTACCTCAACCAGCTACAACTGAAATCTATCAAGCTACAACTTGATATGGAAGCACCAACTTCCTTACTCTTCAAAAGAAAACACTTGCTGATTTACCTTGGATATTAGCTATGTTCTGTACCTTCTCTTCTGTTGTTCAACAATCCTCATATCTATCCTTATATCATTTCTGCATCTTCTCAGATTCACTATCAGCTTCTCCTTCTTCTTTTCTCAGCTCCTCATTCTACTCTACCTCACTGCTTCATTTCTGTATTCTATGACTTTTCACGACATCTCATTCTGCTCCTCCTTCTTCTTATCTTCTCTGCCTCAATTCCATACTCTGCATTCTCTATAATCACTCTCTCTAACCTCTTGCAGCTTTCTTATTTTCTTCAACTTTCTTCAATTCTGCTGCACACTCTCTTCTCTCACTCTATTTTCATAACTTTATCCCCTTGGATATTATCCTATTTTATACAAACTAGCTTCATGGTTGTTTTTATTCTACTCGGAATTCGAAATGGATAGCCATGTCTATTTGCCTTCTACCTCCTCATCTCTTTTATCCGCTCATTCAGAAAATATAACTGTAGGTACCAATTTAAAATTTTAGTGGGATATTTCTTTTTCCTTTGGAGACTTGCTAATGCATCACAAACAATATACATCGCTTAAACCATTTACATTTAATTACAATGTGAACTCCTAAATTTCACTCATTCAACCCCTTTGTTCACCTTGTTCACTTGCGCTTTGTCATTTTCTCATGGATCAGAGCTTTGTCCCTTTCAGCTCTGCTTGCTCTTTTGTCCTCTGCCGTGGTGTAACTGCTGCATACAAGTAACTGTTTAATTCAACTCTAGCCGTTATACAAATAATAAAATGTTTTAATACTTAGAATGCCATTACGGGCCCACTTGCTGAACTTGTTCTATATTCCGATGCGATGCATTACCGTCTACATTGGAATCTGTTCTATCCCGATGCGATGAAACAGTGTTTATCGTAACTAAACCATATATGAATCACGCTTAAGCCCATCGTGTCCAAAACTTCATCGCAATCGCAATTTCTATTGTCATACTCCGTCGGCTACACTTTTCTCGATGCGATGTAACACTGTTATGCCAGAACTCAAACATATATTAATCACAGTTTATACGCCCATCGGGTCCAGAACTCAATCACAATCGCAACCTTTTGTTTACATGTTCCACTGCCAGGTTTCTCCAATGCGATTTGGTGAGGGTCCCACAGTATAAGACTTTGTTTGTATTAGGCCCGAGCTATAGAGTACTTCACATATATGTATCTATATACATATATACTTTGACCTTTTGTTTAAAGGCGCTACCCATATATAAAGCGCTGCATATAGGTATGTATGTATACTTTTCCACTTTGGTCTTTAATGTATCCACCAGCTGGGGTAATGATTCTCAGAATTTTATGTGGGGTCCCACTTGCGTATTAATTTTGGCTATATCCAAGCATTTACATAAGGTTTTCGGTCATCCACCTTATACATTCACATACCAACTCATTTTCAGCATACATGTATGAAGTCAACCTTTCATAAACACATCGGGTCGCCACAATTCACACATAACACATATAATTTCGTCTTCACATAACATTGCCTCCTCAATCAACGGATGTGGTCTTATCGCGTTCCCCTACGGCATATCAAGGGTGGTCGCGCGGTTAGATCACACGAAGTTTAGTCCTCACGAGCACGCGATGAGCGGGAGCAGTGGTTAACTTTTGCTCGCATCCGACGGTCACCGGTCTTATTGCACTTCAACCTATGATCCTACGCAATCGCAGTTAGATGCACATAATTTAACTCGTGATGAGGGTGGTATCTCCAAACCTCTTAAGGCCACATGTTTGCCTATGGCATTGATCACATTTTAATTGGAAATACAGCTTACCATCTTGAACTTGCACGAAAACTGTCGGGTTGAACTCCAAACCATTGTTACTGTTCATTCCTTCGTGGTTCCGGTTACTCCCCTTACTCCAGGTTCCATCTTCAACGCAATTCAATTGTTTACTAATTCCTTCACAACTGCGTCCAAATATTTTCTCTTCTGCATATGTTCTCACGACATTTCACTATCATAATCCAGCGCCTCCGTTGGGTCCCACTGGCTTTAACACCTTCTATCATTCATCCTCAAAACAGAGTTTCTCACGCGTACACATCTAATTCTTCTTGAGCTCGAAGTCCACCTCACAGAGATTAATCAATAATAGAGGAATTTGAGAGATTGATCACTCAAAGGTCGATTCATCGAAACTTGCACTCATGGCTTCAAGTTTTAACATAGAGATTTAATGGGCACACGATTCGCGACCACAAAATCACCAATAACCCTCCAGGGGCATACAGGAATACTATTAAGTTTAGTCATGGACCGGACTACAATCTCAATCCCTTCTACAAAGAATCCTATTGCACGCTGGTCATATTCCTTGAATGCATCAACACATTAAGGTTGGGTTTCAACACAAGATCCCATCATCCCTTTCTCAAGCGCTCTCATCATTTAATATACACATAGACTCAACCAAGTGCGGCCTCTCAGGATCTCCAATCACACGACCCTTCTACAACTTCCTTTCTTCATGTCTCTGTTACTCTCTGTACCGCTATTTGTTTCTCACCGCCTCATTGTTCGACTATTACATTTGCTTGTCTTCTTGAACTGTCTCCTTTGCCTTTCTTGCTTCTCTTTTTGCTTCTTCCTCTATTCTTCTCTTGTTGTCTTCTCCTTTGCTTCTTCTTGTCCTTTGTCTCTCTCTCTGAGTGTTGCCTCCTTTGCCATCAATGACAACATTTCCAACAGTCTCCCCCTTTGGCATTGATGGCAACACCTCCACTGATAATCCAATGCTTCCTCCAAGTCTTTCTCTGCCTGGCTTCTTTTAGAAGACCCTTTCTTCTATTACCTGCTTTTCCTCCCCCTTTGACATCAATGGCAAAAGGTTGCACATTTCTCAGTGTTGATTCTGTCTTTGCATTTCCTCTCTCTGAGTTATGTTTAGGCCCTCTTCTGCTGACTTTGTAACATGACCATCTTTGTCTATCTTTGGTGAACAAGATTTGTTGAGAGACCACCGAAATTATTGAACTTGAATGTACAACGCAAGTTGATATAATCCCAAGCATTGACTCCCTTTCAATTAGGTCTCTGGCCTTATCTCCATCGAAATCCATATACGGTGAGGAAGGTTGTAGTTGGAGTCTATCTTCTTCTGCAATAATCATCTGCAGTACAACATCTGTTCAATTGTGATGATGCCGATATGTCTTTTATAGTCGTGGTTCACTTTTCTTGCCTGTTGGTGATGATTTGAGCTAGGATGCTGATAATCATATTACACTTAATAGCTGCAGGTCCTTGTTACTGATGTGATCAATAAATCAACCAGAATTTGATCTAAGAGATCAAATGCCTTTACTACTTGCATAATGTACTTTATGACTCCATGACAATGTTTTGAGCTTCAACTGACCCAACTAATTCTTCATACTTTCAATACTTAAACTTTCTTTTCATGCTGAATACAAATAACGTTGGGAATACCACCTTGATGTACTCTTGCCATAATCCTTTGATCCTTAGGACCTGTACCATACTGCTGCTACATTGATAACACTTGGTATTCTGTTGATAGGCATGCTGCTTGTACCAAATACCCACATTGATACCACTTTCACTTCAACTCACACATGAACCCATAGAGAAGAGAACCTTCATAATTTCTGCTATTGAGCTCTCCACTGATTTCAACAACAATCATCAATATATTGAATCTGATCTTGGCATTTTTTACCATTCTTCTTTTTCTGTCATTCTGTTCCAAGGAAAGTTATTGCATGTTCCTTTCTAGGACTGCTCTAGAATCATTGCTGCTTTATATTCAATTCAATTGTTCTAACATAAAGATCTTTGGGAAGACATCTTCAATTTCTATACCAGGAGTCTTCATGGTCAGATCACTCAGAGATTTATCATTCATTTGATTGCATTCCTCCAAGGGAAATTTTCATAGATGAAAGATGTAATGATATAATGATGATAGGCTCTTCTCTTATTCCTCCTTCTTAAAGTGGTTCACTTGTTCATTCTGGCTGAATGATGCACACTGTGATCATCACTTATGTGCTGGTTTCTTCTTAGCTTACATGCTCATGGCTGATGTTCTCTCTACCACCAAGGCTTCTTGCTATCTTCTCTCCTTCCATCAATCTGTCAGCTATTTAATACTTCAAATGATATTCTTTCTCTTTAGTTCTCTGTTAGAGGAATTTCCTTTCACTTCCTGATCTCATAGCTGTTCTCATTTCATGGAGCTCTTCTTAGACTACTTTTTGTGGGGATTACATATGACCTGCTCTCCCCCTGAGATGTTGCTTCATATCTATCACTGGTTGGATATTTTCTGTCTCCTAGAGCAGCTCCCCCTGAGACTATGCTAGATTCATTATATTATTAAGATGATAGGCTCCCCCTTTCTCTTTTCCATCCATACTTTATTGGGGTTCTTCATAATGTCTGCACTTCTTTTAGATTCATAGTTTTGTTTGATTTGCTTTGTTTCTATCATATGTCTAGAGTTCTTTAATATATAAGGCAGTTTATAGTCCTTTGCTTTGTGGCCAAGCTTGAGGCATACATAACACTTTATTTTATCAAAGTACATTTGAGCTTGGACAGCCATGTCTCTTTTCCTTCTGTCTCCTCATTTCTTTTATTACTCATATAACAATATGTATTAATTTCAAGTTTTTAGTGGATTTTTGTTCTCTTCGTGAGACTTGCCAATGCATCACAAACAATATACATCAGCTTAAACCATTTACATTTAATTACAAGCCGTGAACTCCACTACCCATTCAACTTTGGTTCACTACGTTGTCTTTTTGTGAATCGTTGCCTTTTGTCCCTTTCAGCTCTGCTAGCTCTCCCGTTCTCTGCCGTGGTGCAACTGCTGCATATGTGTAACTGTGCAATTCAACTCTCGGCATTATACAAATAATAAAACGTTTTAATACTTAGAATGCCCTTATGGGCCCACTCGCTGAACTTGTTCTATCTTTCGATGCGATGCATTACTGTCCACATATTGGAAATGTGTATGTATCATTATATATGTGTGTGTGTGTGTGTGTGTGTGCCGCGGTGCTTTCCTTTCCTCTTTAGATTTGGATTAATTTACTTGGAGCAAACCTGTTCTTAGTCTTATCTTTGGATGGACCCCACATGCCAGCTATACTCCACTCGTGTATTTCAATCGCAATCGCAACATTCACAATACTCCTGCGATTTGGTCTTTTGATTTTCGCCAATCCGATTAGCAGAGGCCCACTATATATTCATTCGAATCATCTCCGCCGTGCATCCCTTAGTGAATCTAACAACTCTCATCCAATCGCTAAGTCGCAATCGGGACTTTCAGTTTGTCGACACTCTTTTACCTCTGATGTGATCAATTACTATACATTTCTCTGTGCCGATGCGATGAATCACTTTTCGAGTTCTTCCGATTGCGATTAATCGCAATCGCAACTTGCATTTGCATGTTTCGATGCCCTGCTCCCTCTCCGATGTGATGAAACATTATTTACTGGAACTCAACCATATATGAATCATAGTTTATAAGCCCATCGGGTCCGGAACTTCATCGCAATCGCAACTTCTATTGTCATGCTTCACTGCCACACTTTTCTCCGATGCGATGTAACACTATTATGCCAAAACTCAAACATATATCAGTCATGGTTTATAAGCCCATCGGGTCCGGTCTTTCATCGCAATCGCAATCCTTTGTTAACATGTTCCGCCGTGAACTTTCTACGATCCGATTGGGTGAGGGTCCCACCATATAAGACTTTGGTTGTATTAAGGCCGAACAATAGAGCGACTTTCATATATGTATATAGTATGTTTTGTTCCTTTGAATATAAAGCGCAACATATAAAGTATATGTATATATATATGCTTTGGACCTTTGTGTATGTAATGCACTACATATATATGAGCTTTCCGCTTCAGCTTTAGTGTACCTTCCAGCTAGGGTAATGATTCTCGAAATTTATGAGGGGGTGTCCCACATTATATGTATAAGATCTTCAGTCAACATTTAATAGTTCAATAACCCAAAGGTTCTCTGCCGATGCGATGGCATACCTTTTAAGCTGGACCTCAAACATATATGAGTCACGTTCATAAACACATTGGGTCCGCCACAATTCACACATAACACCTATAATTCTGACTTCACATAACAGTGCCTCCTCAATCAATGACCAGCCATCTTATCGTCCTTCTCCCTCGCATCAATGGTGGTCGTGCAGGCTAGATCGCACGAAGTTTTCAGTCCTCCAAACTCGTTAAGGATGTCGGAACTAGGGGCCCGTCATAACTTTTTTCTTTCTCAGCTATCCAACGGTCGCTGTCTTATTGCACTTCAACCCTCTCACTATCCTAATACAACCGCATGAGTTAGATGCATGGACATTAACTCGCGAGAGGGTGGTATCTCCAAACCACTTAGCGTCATGTGTCACTCATGGAATGATCGCACTCGAATTGGGAATACTGCTTTCAAGCAAAGGAAGACAAGGTTGAAGTTGGTTTCGCAAACCCGATGTCACTGTTCACAGCGCTCGTGGTTCCTCTCCTTTTCCCTCAGGGTTTCGTGTTCAAAATAATTCAATTATTTACTAATTCCTTCACAACTGCATCCAAAGCTTCAATCTTCTTCATATGTTCTCACGGCATTTCAATATCATAATCCAACGCCTCCGTTGGCTCCCACTGGCTCTAACACCTTCTATCATTCATCCTCGAAACAGAGTTTCTCACACATATGCATATAATTCTTCTTGAGCTCGAAGTCCACCACACAGAGATTAATCAATAATAGAGGAATTTGAAAGACTGATCACTCTGAGGTCGATTCACTGAAACTTGCACTCATGGCTTCAAGTTTTATCACAGAGATTTAATAGGCACACGATTCACGACCAAAGTATCACCAATAACCCTCCAGGGGCGTACAAGAGTACTATTAAGTTTAGTCATGGACCGGACTACAATCTCGATCCCTTCTACAGAGATTTCTATTGCTCGCTGGTCATACTCCTTGAATGCATCAACACATTAAGGTTGGGTTTCAACATAGGATCCCATCATCCCTTCTCAAGCACTCTCATCATTTACTTATACACATAGACTCAAATCAAGTGCTGCCTCTCCAGATCTCCAATCACATGACCCTTCTACAACTGCCTCTGCTTCATGTCTCATGCTCTCTGCTGCTCGACTATTTCTCTGCCTCTGCTGTTCGACTGTTACATTTCAACAGTCTTCTTCCGCATGTCTCCTTTTCCATTTATGCTGTCTCCTTTGCGCTACTTGCTTCTCTTTTTGCTTCTTCCTCTATTCTTCTCCCCGTTAGTATGCCTTACCTACTACTTCGTCCTTTTCATCTCCGTCTCTCGATGCCTCCTCTGCCATCAAATTTACCTACAATTCCACATTTTTTAACCCAATATGATCTTCTATATTGAAATAGGACCTTTCTATTCTTCCATAGCAAAATGTTGTTACAATGGTTACGATGGTACTGAATTCAAGGTGCAGTTGTTATGGCCAGTGTAACAACTTCCTTACTTATCTTTTCCTGTTGCTGTCGTGCCTGAAATACTGCTTCAAAATCGCAAATCACGGGCTGTTTCAGCAACGGGATTTGCGGACGTTGGATCAAGCTTCGGCAACGGGATGTGGGATCGTTTTAAATAACGTGCCGTTTAGACATCCATGATAGATTAACTGCAGTCTTCAAACTGTCTCAGCAACTATATATTTTCTATTAATTATTAAATATAAAAGTAATGTAAAATTACATGTAAAACAAATTAAACATATAGTAAAGAGAAGAATGTCATATACCTTTGGAAGAATGGATGAAAGTGATAATATAGGCTTTAAATATGGACTGGAAAAGAGTGGAATGATAGAAAAATGTATGGTCAAAAAGGTACATTATAGAGTCCTAACATCCCCCCCAACTAAAAATGTTGCATGTCCTCAGGCAACTTTAATCTGAATCAGATTCTGGATACTGGCTTTTGGCATGCAAGTTACTTAGGCAGTAGCTATGGAAGGTACTGTCTGTTAAGGCTCTAAATCCTTGCGCATTTTTCAATCTTTGCAGGCTGCTGCTTCATCCTTGTTGGCCAACCTATGATGAGCATGATATTCCTCTGCTGGCATCCACAAAATAGGAAAATGAAAGTGGTACCCTATCCACTTTTCAGCACATTTTTGAACACATTTAATGTAATTGGGTACTCTAGAGAATGTAGTTTCAAGATTAGTAGGACTAAAATGATTATACTCTTGCTTTTCCTTAGAAGATTGTTGTCAAAACATATTATTTGCTCTCAAGGCAACAGTTTCTTTGGCTTTAATAAAATGGTGACAATCCTGGAGTACTGAAGCCTGTAATTGCCGTATATGTTCAGCCATCCCTGGTTTCTTCAAGAATTGATAATATTCTGCCACAAAGATGGCAGGATTCTCTGGTTCTGGCCGTATCCAGAGAAGACGGTTATCTTCGTTATGCTTGGCTGCAAGAAAAGTAGTCTGCCATGTAATCTGATTAGCAAGGACAGAGGCAAATGCCCTGATCTGAATGTCGACAACAAGAGGGTTAAGATTAAACCTTCTGTTTTCAAGGATGGCTTCATTGTGAAGATACAATTCACACAATAAGTGCTAATCATTGGTAGAGGCTTCTACAAATGTTTTCACAAACTGTTTGGATGTAAGCACCTCATGGGGTCTTCCATCTTTGATTGCTTTCAACTGAAAGTAAGCAAGGCGTTCTGTGAGGAATAGAGAGTAGTGTAGAGATGGTTTCCTAGCAGCCAATAATTTTTGTACCAATTCAAACATTAGGAGCAGTTTTCCTTTTAGCTCTTTATTCTGCTTCTTATGAACTCTAGATTGCTAGAATGATTGCTCCAAAAGCTCCCAGTTTGAATATATATGATTCTACCATACTAATTTGTGCTGTTGCAAGATTTTATCTTGCAAAATGTCATATTCTTTCTTCCATTTATTCATTATTTGCTGCTCATTCCATGGTTCAGTTTGTGTTTCAGTATTGCAAGTGGTAGGCTGAGGTATAGTCGGAGTAGAAATAACAACAGGAACTTCAGATTTAACAGATATAGTAGGCTGGGGTACTTGTAAATTAACTTCTTTTTCTGAAATTTTGGAAGGCCCTACTGGTTCTTGTGTAATAGTAGGGTATTCCTCTTTGACTGAAGAAGATGTAGATGCTCCCGGCATTGGGACATGAACTATCTTATATCCTACTTGCTGATAAATATTTCCACATTGGTTGCACATATATTCCTTATATTGATCATTTTCTGTGTGTTTGTTTGCGATGGATGCTGCATGGGCCATGGTATGCAAATTGAGCTCCTTGTCATAGGCTTTCTTTGCTGTCACCAGTGCTTGCTTATAGGTTTCCAGTTTTTATCTTAGAAACTCATTTTCCTGTAGAAGGGAAGCCACAGTGACTGGGCTTTCTGTATCAATTGCATTCACAGGAACTGGTTGCTGTGTTTCAGCTGTAACTGGTTCTTGTGTGATAGATAGAGCTAGTTCCTTTGTGGTAGCTACTGAATAAGTAGCATCCTGGGTGTCTATTTCTTGTACATCGACAGTTGGTTCTTGTGTTTAAGCTACTGACTGAGTAGCTGGTTCTTGTGGGACAGCTACTGACTGAGTAGCTAGTTCTTGTGTGACAGCTACTTGTTCTATAGAAAATGATGTCATGTTGCCCCGGGCCACTGGGCATCCGGTTCTTGTGTTTTAGTGCCACTGTGAGACAGTAATCATTCCAGGGTTTGGAGGGTGGGCGGTGTATGTTTGAAAATTATATATTATGGAGCAATGAAACACATAAAATATGCGGAAAAATACAAGCACAAAAAACACATAAAACTAGAGAGACACAGATATACGTGGTTCACCCAGTTTGGGCTACGTCCACCCCGAACAGCCAGTCCTTCCTTTCTATTATCCAGAAAAAATGAAGAGACAAAACCTACAGCAGATCCAATGTAATATCATCTGTTCTCTCTCACAGTCTCCCTCTCTGTTTCTCGCTCCGAGAATACACATATAATGCATAGCCGCAATACAATACCCTCATATATATAAGGGGGTTGCCTTCTAGGGAAAAAAACCCTAATCTAAACATAACTTCTACCGTCAGATCATTTGCCTAATGAACGGCCCAGATTGACTAGAAATTACTATACTTTTACAAGGCAATTTTACATTTGTTTTTAGCTGTCGTGGGACCCCCCACGAAAGCGATTAATTACGGGTGGCGTTACCGCCCCTTTTAAGGTACAGGGGTCTAATGTTGTGATACAAAGTAAACAAGATAATCAGGCTCCACACCCAACAATCTCCCACTTGGAGACTGATTGTAGCAACTCCACCGTTGCTTCATTTGCTGGACAATGACTCCTCTTTGGACCTGGCTATTTCTCATCTTCATCGTCATCCTTGAAGACCAATTGAAACTGAGCATGTTCTCAGTTTCTCCCTGGTTACAACTTTTGCTAGCATATCTGCAGGATTCTGGCTAGTGTGTATCTTTTCCAGCTTCAACTCTCCATCTTCCAATACTGACCGTATGAAATGGTACTTGAGATGTATGTGTTTAGTCTTGGAATGAAATGCTGAGTTCTTTGCAAGATGAATGGCACTTTGGCTTCACTGTATAGCATGCCCATATCATGCTTCTTATCCAATTCACCTATAAACCTTTGTAACCAAATCATTTATTTACTAGCCTCTGTAGCAGCAACATACTATGCTTCTATTGTTGAAAGTGCAACAACACTTTGGATTTTTGAAACCCAACTGACAGCTGTTCCACCTACAGTAAATACATATCCTGTAGTGCTCCTCCTGTTATCTCTGTCACCTGCCATATCTGCATCAACATATCCCTGTAGAGTAATGTTTGAACCACCAAAGCATAATGCTTGATTTGTGGTACCTCTCAAATATCTGAGAATCCATTTTACTGCCATCCAATGTTCTTTTCCTGGATTTTTCATGTACCTACTTACAAATCCCACTGCATGTGCAATATCAGGCCTTGTGTAGACCATTGCATACATTAAGCTTCCAACTGCTGATGCATATGGAACTTTAGACATATAATCCATGTCTTCTTGGGTCTTTGGGCACATCTCCTTACTAAGTTTGAAATTGCTAGCAAAAGGTGTACTAACTGGTTTTGCATTCTGCATATTAAATCTTTTCAACACCTTCTTTATGTACTCATTCTGAGACAGTGTTAATTTGCGATTTTTCCTGTCTCTAGTTATCCTCATACCAAGGATTTGTTTTGCAGCTCCCAAATTCTTCATTGCAAATGAATTTTCCAATTTTCTTTTGAGCACATTTATTTCCTGCATGTTAGACCCTGCAACAAGCATGTCATCTACATACAATAACAATATAATATAGCTGCCATCATTTTTCCTTTTTAGATAAACACAATGATCAGAGTGATATCTAGTATAACCTTGTTCATACATAAACTTGTCAAATTTTAGATACCACTGCCTTGGAGCTTGTTTTAAGCCATACAAGCTCTTCTTTAACATGCACACCAATTTTTCTTTCCCTTTGACCTCATATCCTTCTGGTTGCTGCATGTATATCTCTTCCTCCAAATCTCCATGGAGAAATGTTGTCTTTACATCTAACTGTTCAAGATGTAAATCTTCCGCTGCTACAAGACTTAAGATAGTTCTAATTGAATTCATCTTAACAACAAGAGAAAATATTTCATCAAAATCAATACCTTTCTTTTGTGCAAACCCCTTCACCACAAGTCTAGATTTGTACCTTTGTTTTCCTCCATCTTCTTCCTTCAGCCTGTAAACCCATTTATTCTGCAATGTAGTTTTACCTGCAGGCAACCTGACTAAGTCCCAAGTCTGGTTATGCATTAAGGAGTCCATCTCTTCTTCCATGGCTAGCTCCCACTTCCTCCTACTTTCAACCTGCATTGCTTCTTCATAACATTCAGGTTCACCAGAATCAGTCAACAATAAATAATATAATGAAGGAGAGTATCGTTCAGGGGGTCTACTTATCCTAGTATATCTTCTAACACCACTTTCAAGTGTTTGAGGTGCCTGTTGCTGTTGTGGTGGTTGCTGCTGCTGTGGTTGTTGATTATTATTATTTTCAGGCACCTTTACTTTTTCAGTTATCTCATCAAGAACTGTGTATTCCTTGCTTTATTTTTCCTGTTTCTTTTCCTGCAACTGATTCTTATACAAGACCTTTTCATTGAATATTACATCTATGCTCCTAATGATTTTGTGATTTTCATAATCATATAAGCGATAACCAAAATTATTAACACCATATCCAATAAAGGTACATTTCTTTGATTTTGCCTCAAGCTTTGTTCTATTTTCTTTATTAATATGGACAAAGGCCTCACAACCAAAAGGCTTTAAAAAAGATTAGTTTACCTTTTTACCTGTCCATGCTTCCTCTAGAATACCACCATCCAAGGAACTTGAAGGCCCTCTGTTTATTAGATAAACAGCAGTATCTACAGCATCTGCCCAAAATTGTAAAGGCAATCCTGCATGCAATCTCATGCACCTTGCACGCTCCATGATTGTTCTATTCATCCTTTCTAACACACCATTTTCTTGTGGTGTTCTTGGAACTGTCTTCTCTCTGCGAATTCCATGCTCTGAACAGTACCTATCAAACTCTTTGCTGCAATATTCACCTCCATTGTCTGATTTGAGACACTTCAACTTCTTTCCTGTCTCAATCTCAACCAAAGATTTCCATTTCTTGAAAGTATCAAATACATCAGATTTATTCTGAATACAATAAATCCATGTTTTTCTAGTTTCATCATCAATAAAAGTAACATAATAACGAGAGCCACCGAGAGATGATACCTGAGCAGGTCCCCATACATCTGTATGCACAAGCTCCAATTTTTCACTCTTCTTTTCTTTGCCAACTCTGAGAAATCTGACTCTCTTTTGTTTTCCATAAATGAAATTCTCATAGAAATCCAAATCAACATTCTTCAAACTTGGCAACAAATTTCTTGAGTGAAGAATCTTCATTCCCTTCTCACTCATGTGTCCAAGCCTATGATGCCATAATGCTGCATCTTCTCCTTTGGAAGTTAAAGCATTAACAGAGTTAGAAATACCATTGCATAAATACAATGTACCAACCTTTTCACCTTTTTCTATTACCAGCACTCCTTTGGTGACCTTCCAAGTTTTATCTGTGAAAGTTGTCACACAACCTTCACCGCCTAACTGCCCTGTTGAAATCAGATTTTTCTTCAGATCTGGAACATGCCTTACCTCCTTTAGTAGCCATTGGTTTCCATTCTATTTTTTTACAAGAACTTTACCCATTCCAACAATTTTACAGGGTTTATCATGACCCAAACGAACTTGTCCAAAATCTCCTTGAACATAGTCATGAAAATATTTCTTATCAGGTGTGGCATGGAATGAAGCCCCTGAATCTACAACCCAAGAATCAGTAACATTTTCGAAAGAAAGAATCAAAGCATCTTGTAACACATCACTTGGCAGATTTGCTTCATGATTGTTTTCTTGCTGTGTGTCTCCTTCTTTTCCCTTCCGAGATCTACAGTCTTTCTTTAGGTGTCCTTTCTTTCCGCAATTCTAGCACACTATCCCCAATCTGGACTTGGATCTGCCTTTCCTTGATTTACTGCGATATCCCGAGCTCTTTCCTCTTTCCATTCTTCTTCCCCTAGACTCTGCACTCAAAGCATTACCCGATGTTTCACCGGAGCTTTTCCGTCGCATTTCCTCGCTAAGGATAGCACCCACAACATCATCAAACTTTAAAGTACTAGATCCAGAGATAGAGTTACTAATGGCCATTACTAAACCATTCCAACTCTCTGGCAATGAGCACAAGAATAACAGAGCTCTAAATTCATCATCAAATTTTACCCCTACAGAACTTAACTGACTGGTAACTGTATTAAATTCATTTAAATGGTCTGCAACAGATCCACCTTCCGACATCTTCATATTAAATAGTCGTTTCATAAGAAATACCTTGTTTGAGGCCGAGGGTTTTTCATATAGTTTCGCCAACGTCTGCATCAAACCCTCTGTTGTTGTTTCCTTCAAAATATTGAAGGCGACGGACGCCGCAAGGCACAACCGTACTGTTCCGAGTGCCTTTCTATTGAGAATGTTCCATTCCGCGTTTGTCATGGCCGCCAGCTTCTTTATTTTTCCGCTCAATGGTAGGTACAGATCTTTCTGATACAAATAATCTTCCATCTGCATCTTCCACAACGGGAAGTTTTGGCCGTTAAATTTCTCGACCCTAAACTTACCATGGTCCGCCATTGCTCCCACTCGAACCAGGAACCCTTCTTTCCTGCGAGTTTATCAGCCAAATATACCTTCGGCTCTGATACCAGTTCTTAGAAAATTATATATTATGGAGCAATGCAACATATAAAATATGTGGAAAATACAAGCACACAAAACACATAAAACCAGAGAGACACAGATATACATGGTTCACCCAGTTTGGGCTACGTCCACCCCGAACAGCCAGTCCTTCCTTTCTATTATCCAGCAAAAATTGAAGAGACAAAACCTACAGCAGATCCGCTGTAATATCCTTTGTTCTCTCTCACAGTCTCCCTATCTGTTTCTCGCTCTGAGAATGCCACGTCGCAATACACACCGCAATACAATACCGGAAAACCGAGGTGTTTCCTTCTAGGAAAAAAAGCCCTAATCCGAGCCACAATCACTTCTACCATCGGCATCATGGGCTCAATGAATGCCCAGATTGATCAGAAATTACTATACTTTTACAAGGAAATTTTACATCTGTTTTTAGCCGTGGGCGCCGCCCCCCAAAACTTCTCACCCGGCGGGGGCTCAAAAGCGCTCGCCACCCCCGACCCCACACGGCAGCGATTAATTACGGGCGGCGTTTCCGCCCCTTTTAAGGTACAGAGGTCCAATGATGTGATACAAAGTAAACAAGATAATCAGGCTCCACGCCCAACAAAGGTATGGGTTTTAAAAAAATGGTTGTAGGGTCGGGGATAGTAGCAATGCTTGCTTTTTCGCAGACATCCTCATTCGTCTCCTCTAGTAAGAAGGTAGAAAAATTAGTAGTTTACTTTTCCTTTTAGCGATGGGATTTTTCTCGAGGAGAAGGGCTACCAGTAGGAGGTAGTCAGTTTTGTTATAGCTCCTTTTTTGTCTTCTTGGTAAAAATGCGCATCCGACTCACCTTTTTCTTTTTACAAATAGAGGAGGGGTGGTTATCAAGTTGGGAATCATCACCGAGGATGTGGAAAGTAGGATCGATGATTCTCGCTAGGTTGTGGCATGGATTGGAAGGAGGGTTAACTAGATCGGGGTCATTTTTTAGGTGGAATTTAAGTGAGGGTTCGTGGATGTTTCGGGTTGTTGTTCGTGAGGATTTTCGTGAATTTCTTGAGGATTTTCAGCAGCTTCTTGAGGAATTTTAGCAGCTTGCTCAGGGTCTAGGGGTGGGTTGTTTAGAGGAGGGTTTTGTTGAGAAAAACTCCTCTGAATCAGTAGATGAACAAGGCGGTGTTGGGCGAGGGAAAGGAGTGGAATTTTTACCTATCTGCAGTAATGTGACATATTTCTAATACACCCAAGTAAATAATAAGGAATATTTAGCAGTCGACCATGTCGTAAATGATTCAACAAGACAAAATCATGTTGGTAGACTATCTGGTAGCGACCTTCACAAGTAAGGTAATGTTTGACGAATTCAACAACTTTCGGCCAAGGAGGCGGTAATGAATGAATTCGAACACCTCAGCCTTTTGGCTCGACTTGTTCTCCTGGCAGAAGGAAATCTTGTTGTGCATTCAAAATGATATGCTCTCTACTAAACCATCGAGTTCCAGTGACCGATAGACCTGAAACTTGTGCTATGTCACCCTCTGAGACAGGAATTCGAACTCCCTAAATAGTAGAATGGTTTTCCTGAAGATTTTGTGCGAATACAAGGACTTGTTGTGGATCAAATTCTTGAAGCCTCTAAAAATATCCTACCCAGCCTACCTGCTGAAAAATATTGTACACCTCTGGATATAATTTAAGCAGAGTTGTCGAGCCGAGCTTGTGTCAAATAGCAGGTCCTCCCATAGTTAACCAGCTTTGGTAAAATGCACAGTCAAAATCCAAGTTATCGCACTTTGAACAGAGTAAATTTTGTGAATGAGAACATGGAGTAACGGTGAAGGAGTGAGGTACTGGGTAAGAAATATGACGGTAATTGGCATGTTGTGAAATGATGTCATATAATTTCGATATTCCCCCAACTATGGCTGGAATGATAACTTTAAGTGTGTGGGGATTGTGTTCATAATAAACGAAATCTTCGCTTTAAACCATAGTTTAATTGTACTTACATATAAAATTTACATACCTCATGTTTACCTTTGATTTGTAGTTCGAAAAATATAGTGCTTGCTTATAATGGCTCAATAGTCATGGAAGAACTTTAGAAGCTTTTTGAAACATGAGGGAGATTATATTAGAGTTCTGTTTATTCATAGGAGAAGGCAGTGAAAGGACATGATTAACATAAGGAATAAGAGAAGTGAGAATGAAAGAATTGAAGAAGATGGTTTGATGACAGAAAATGATGCATAATCATATCTTTGGAGAAATACATGGTGTTTCAGCAACGGGAAAAATGGATGAAATGCTGCTGAAGAGTGGTGTTTCAACAATGGGAAGATAGGGAAAGTGTTTCTAAGGAGTGATGTTTTAGTAGTGGAAAAATGGGGAAAATTTTTGCTGAACAATGGTGTTTCAGCAATGTGAAAAATGGGGAAATTATTTGCTGAAAATTGGTGTTTCAGCAATGGAAAAATAGGGAAAATGACATGAAAAGAGAAAAAGGAATGAAGGGAATGAATGATGAAATTTTACTGAAAGATAAGGAAATGGACTGTGAATGGGTTGAAGTGAAAGGAGCATTGTTTCTCAAAATGAAGCTTGAATCTGCTTGTGGTGAAACTGTCCTTCCTTGGTAAGCCTTTCCTAGATCAAGAATCTGCAAAATAATCAATTGTAACATGCCAGCCCTTGACAGGGATTATTAGTTTAAGAAATCTAATATAATACTAAAAAAAATACAATGCAGAAAAATCAAATGCAATGAGGAGCAGAAGGCTCCCCTAAAAAGAGATAATGTGCATCTGCCATGCAAGTGGCCTTAAAATCTTCTTTGGAAATGGGGCGCTGATACAAATGAAGCCGATGACCATTTACTAATAGTGGTGTTTTAGAGTCATCAATTTTTAAGAGCCTTACTGTTCCATTGTGAAAAACAGTATCTATTTCGTAAGGTCCCAGCCATCTTGTATGTAGTTTCCCTTGAAAATTTTCAAACCGAGAATCATACAATAAAGCCCAATTACCTCTTTGGAATTGCTTATGCTTGATTATTTTATCATGCCAATTTGTTCTTTGTTGTTGGATCATAGTTGTCTGATGAATGGCATCTAATATTTTTTCATCCAATTCATGACGCTGCTGCAACCTAGCTGTCTGTGCATCAGTCAAATCAAGGTTAACAGCTAAAGCAGTCCTTAAGGTTTTAATTTCAAATTCCACAGGAAAAACAACACTTTTACCATAAACCAATTCAAATGGAGAAAACCCTGTAGTATTTCTCCAGGTAGTTATATAAGCTCATAGCACTTCAGGGAGCCTTTGAGACCAATCCTTTTGGTTTTCCTTCACTGTTTTTGTTAGAATGGCTTCTATTACTTTGTTTGTACTCTCCACCTGTCCATTGGCTTGGGGGTGGTATGGTGTAGTCATTCTATGATGAATATGATA